>CM075852.1:119786394-120036138 GCA_037975125.1 Latrodectus hesperus
TTCGCACTTTTTTTCGTTCATTTTCAAAACTTCACTGAAATATTTTGATACAAAGAAAAAACTATTTGTTATTAAACAGCATTTCACTGTAACAAAAGATCTAAAGATTATAAATATAAGTTGAATATTTAGTTTAAAACTTAAACCGATTGAAAGAAATTAGTTTTATTCACATTTATGTTAAAATAGACCAGCAACTTGCGGTGTAAATCAAATCAACTACCTAATGAACCGAAGCCATGTTCTATACATTCAATTGCCAATTGGATTTTTGTATGAAATGATTGAACCGAGATTTAAAGAAAATCCTATATCTCAGGAATTCTTGGACATTCCTTAATCCACAATAAAAAATGTTCGCCAAGAAAATATAATTTTAGACACAAGTTCTCATCACGATCAATTCAGACAAACTTCGTTTAATTAATGGCCAATATTAACTAAACAAAGCTACTCTCCATAATAAAATCACTGTTTATTTTTGTTTTTTTTTTTAAGAAATGAGGTTTGTCTGTGGTTAAAAATCACTGTTTTTGCAGACGCCAGCCATTGACATCTGCAACAGTCCTTTTTAGCTGGCAAGGAACACAGCACAAATAACAATAAATATGAATCCTACGACAGTTATATCCGTAGGAACACATCTCACACAAGATTAGAGTGTTAGAGTGTTGCTGGAATAAAATAGAATACGCCAGACTTGGTTATTCTTCGGAACTTCAAACATGCTAATTGGATTTTACATGAATGTAAAAATATCATTTAATCAGAGGAATATTTATTACATTTTGTAATACATAGGGTCTAATAAAATACTTCTTTCCCCAGATTGTCAAACATCAATCCTCTTAAACAGATATGATATGTTCAAAAAATCAATTACCACGTAAAATTCTGCACCGATAACACTTTACTTGCCATGGATGATATTAGGGAACAATAAGTCTGAATATTTCAGATACAGATCTAATGACACACATTTTAATTCAACACAATATCAAAACTCTCTCTATATATATAATCACTCACACATAAGAAAAAAGATATTTTACATAATAATTAATAACCATGTCATGTTTATTGACAGTTTATTGGACACAATGTATTTCAAACTTAAAATAAATGAATAAATTCAAAAATAAAGTTTGCTTAATGTGGATATTATCTATTTCCATGTTTAAAATTATCGAAGTGTATAATACAGTATTAATCTATAATTCACATAAATAACCAAGTGTAAATATAATGGAAATATCAATAAAATAATTTCTATAATTTTCTTATGAATCTTTTTTCTTGAATAAGAAAGATAGATTAATTTTTAATTCTCTTCACACACAAATAATACTTACAATAAATTTTATATTTTAGCTTTAAAATTGATTTTGAAATAGATTAAGAAACAAAATTTTTTACTAAATATATAAATAGCTCATTTATTTAATTCTCTTTTGGTGATTTTTTACCTCTTATATCTAAATAGATTAGAATTTCCCGATAGTATTTTTGTTAAATTGATATTTACTTATCTGTTTATAAAAATTTTCAAATTAGTTCCTCTCCTATATATATATGCCATATTAAAATTTCCACAGTTTCATTTGAAATACATTATTTAAACAAATTTTTTATAATTGCAATGAAAATTTTCGTGTTTTTTATATTTAAGATGTTAAAACTGGCTTACTGCAAACTTGAATATAGATTAATTTCCAAGAAATTAAATGCTGTTGAAGAAGTTTTTTCAAATGCTTTATAACAAATAGATGCACGATTAACTTGTAACACCATCGATGGTAAAAAGAAAATTGTGAGTATATATAAAAAAAAGGCTCTTTCCATCATTAATATTGAGCAATATCATCATTATATCATAAGATCCAAAATAGATTTTGATTATTTTATCACTTCTCCGTGATAACTAAGCTAGAAGATAATTACAGCTTTAACTAAATTCTTATAATACTAAAAACAAGCTTGTTGATAAATAATAAGCTTATGAGGGAATACCCTAGAGATATTGAATTTTGTCAGAGTTAACCACACTCGCTGGTTATGTAGGATCAAGTAAACAAATTAGATTCGTATTTAATATAACATAAGCAAACTTTATTCATCCCATGAGATGCAACAAGAACATATTACAATCGATAATTATAGTTTCAGATAATGGGAAGAAAATCAAGACTTGTAGAGATTTTTTCAATCATTAAGGTGAAGCTACTTCGACAATCATTAATTCCTGGACTTTGCACCAGTGTTTCTTTGGGCATTAATGATTGTTGTTCGAAACTAATGGCACAAGAGTTCTTGCATGAACATTCTCGGAATTTTCTATCATCGTTTTTCTCTCTGGGAAATTAGTTTGGCGTTTCATGTGTGGGGAGAAATTTCATATATATTATTTCAATATTTTATACACTGTGTGAACTCAATTTCACTTTAACTTTACAATTTCCATCATTTCCTTGAATTTTAAAGAAAACTCCATATTTTATAATTTTAGTCATACAGATTTCTCCATTTTTATTATTATGAAATATTAATAAATAAACGTTGTAACTATTCAAATGAAAATAATTATTGGATTGAATAAACAGCACACTTAATACATTTGCATTAGTCTCAAGAAATTTTTATACTTGTAAAACACATTTGCATTTTTTCTAGTCCAAAATTTTACACAACGCTTAATATTGGAGAATATTTCTTTTCCAGGCCATTTACCGAGATACTTCTTAAAATAATTGCTCTTATAAAGATGTCGAACGTTAAGGCAAAGACTCTTAATTTAAATTCCTGGATCCGATATAATAAGCTTTGAAGGACGACGTTAAAGAAATGAGCAGCCACTTAAAGTGTCTACTACGCGTTGATGAGGGTCCTCGATGAATTAAATGGTTTCCAGCGATCACCAGACGAGCAACAGCTTTTCTTGTCTAACTGTGCATAAATTATTCGGAGAAATTCCTTGTCTTTTATGGTCGTCGATAACAACGATGGCTAATGAACTCGCAA
The DNA here is from genome assembly GCA_037975125.1 of Latrodectus hesperus. Classification (NCBI taxonomy): domain Eukaryota; kingdom Metazoa; phylum Arthropoda; class Arachnida; order Araneae; family Theridiidae; genus Latrodectus; species Latrodectus hesperus. Next base: position 119,789,413 of record CM075852.1, read on the forward strand.
ATCAGGCACTAAACTTGGAAAGTCGTAAATAAATTTTCATAAGGATTATCTATAATTGAAAGCATCTCAATTACTATAAAAGGAAAAATCCCTGTCGAGTCAACTTTTCTAATTCAATTAAAGTTTGAAGCTGAGTGTTTTGAGAATCCGTGCATTTTAATAAGGAGGATTCCTATTTAACCTATACTTGTAATCTGCCCAAGGAATAACATTAGCCAAACAATTGCATTAGCGAAGAATATCCTTGAATTTGAATAAGTTATTACGTCGTTCTGTTGATTACATTGAGTAAAATTGATTTAATTATTAATCTGGTTCCTTTGCATTTGCGCAGTTAATTTAATTTAAGGATATAGTTTTACTGAATTTTAAACATTCACTTGTAGAAAATCACATTAATTTTCATTAAATATTTACCTAATATAGATTTATAAACTTTATGATTCTGTAAGCAGTTGATTCACATTAGTTTGGACAAAAATTTCGAAAAGTTCCAAAAGAAGAACTCATTCCTCGAGTATGGTCATAACGCAGGCAATATGTATCATTATTGCTTAATATTGTGTTTATAAACTACTGCCCAAGGAATAACGTTAACATTATATTTAGTGATTAATGAACTTATTGTTATTTTATAAACTATAATTCAAGCTCAAGTTTTCAATAGATTGGAATTTGTAAGAAAAACGAATAACTGTTATTTAAACATCAATATTCTGTCATAACAAAAAATAAAAAAATTGTATTTTAAGAATATGAAATTCTTCGATGATGTTTAATATATTTTTACATTTAAATGTTTCATGCACTTAAAATTCATAAGGCATTTTTATATTTCTCGCAGCCATTAAAGGATAGAAATTACTATGCAAATAATTCCATGGTTTTTCACATAAAATTGAGCTCATTTACATCACCAAGTGCACAAAAGACGTAATTTTTTTAAAACATGCCTACAATAAATAAAATTACTACATATGAAAATATTTATAAATAAATTTTTATAGTATTTTTTAAGTGAATGAATTTAGATTAAATAATTGCATGCGCTTGTTTTATTCTTAAAAAGAAAATTAAGTAATAACGAATTTCTTCAATAAATAATGAACTTGTTCAAACGAAAATCAATAAATGTTCAGAGATTTTATAAGAATCGTGAAATAAGACCCTAAACTTTAAGTTCCTTAAAAAACATTAGTTTCATAAGAAAAGTGTATTTTTGTCTCGTTACATTTTTCTCACTCTACTCAAAACAAAATTTTCTTACGAAGATTTCATTTAATTAGCAACTTATTTGAAAATTATTTAAAAATAGCTACTAATTATTATTTTATATTACATATTAGATTGTTTTATATATTTAAAAATAGTTATTGATCATTATAACTTTTATTACTAATTATTATTCTGTTTTTACAAAATTTATTTTATTATTAATTATGAAAAAAGTGCTATTCGCCTACATTTGAAGAGTTTTCATTATTACTACAATGTAGCTCTTAAGATTAACTTTTTGGTTGATTTATTTTTTAAAGCTTATTATTTGTGAAAGAAGACAATTAAAAATGAATCAAAATAAAATAAGTTCTTATGAACTACATAAGTTATATTAATAAGAAACTATTTCAATATTTTCATTTTGCTATAATTAAATAAATGATTAAATATTTCAGGATACACATACACAGTTTTAAAATTCGAGAAATAGTATTAACTTAGAAACCAAAATTTTATACTAACTATAAATTTTAAATTTGTCTCTGTCTCATATAAAAACAAAACATAGTGCTCATAATTTCTAATTCTCACAGCTAAAGAAGGGAAAGAAAGCGTGTTCCACAGAATCTTTCCTCCTTAAATAGTCGATGCTTATTTAACTCCTGGTGCTATAAGGAAAAGACATATTTACGGGAGAAGACGTCAATTTTCATTTCCGCAGCTGCGACGAAAAGTAACTAAAACATTTAGCACCCGTCGCGTTCAGTAACTAAAAGAGATTCTGCCTTGACACTTAAGCGCATATGAGAATGGGTAGAAAGTCGTAATTTGTTAGCGAACACATCCGAGCAATGTCGATTTATTCCGATGGATTCTGCAGCTGCAACAACATGTTAGAATAAATTACGCATTTGTTTACTTGTTTGCTTCAAGAAGTATTACGATATTCATGTTTCCCCCAGACAAAAACTAGCAAATAAGTCAGTTTGGGTCTGAAGACGTCGCAAAGGTTGAATTTCTCGTCGGCAGAATGCAAATAGTTAAATACAATTCTTAGTTGCGATTCATTTCTGTTAAAGAACTTGGTATTGTAGTCATCTTTGCAGCAATGTATTTGAATAAATACACTTGTAAACTGGATCGAATTGTGAATGTATTATTTGAAAATTCAATACAGTTTGTAAATATTCTAATTTATGTTTCACTCAAAACTTCAAATTGCCATGTACAAATTTTAAATTTAAATTCGGTATTATTTGAAGTGAAAAATCATAAAAAATAACGAACAAAATTTTTTGGATAAGGACAAGGTGTAATTTTTTTAAATATATCTATAATAAAACATATTTTTAACCTGTAACAAAGACAGAAGTTGTAAAAACAGAACATTTTTATAATTAATTCATATATGGAATGAATTTTATAAAAATTTAATGAATTTTTAACCTTTATGCAAATTAATTAAAAGAAATGAAACTTTTTTTAGATGAATTTTTTATATTGGCAAATACACACAATGCATTGTATTCCTAATTTAATACAAAAAAGATTGAATCACATGTAATTACACCGAAAGTAATTCCATTATAATCTCCCTTTAGGTATCAAAAAGAAAAGAAGCAATGTTCTTTTATACTATAGCAATGAAAGGGTGAATGAAACAATGTATTGCTTAGAATAAGGATAAATTATATTTGTGACAGGTCACAAGGTTATGATCTGAACCAGAATGATCCGATAATTTTTTGGTTTTTTTATGGTTCAGATGATATATTGTAGTTGAGGCTTATATATGGCTCATCATGGTCAAAGAAAAATGTGTTACTAAATCCCATTCTGGATTAAAACAAAAAATATTTTTTTAATATTTCTAAGAGGCAGATCATTTTTATTAAAATAAAATATTATTTTACTCAAAATTAGTAAACAGAATACCAATAACATTTCACTGATAATAAATATTGAATGCATGACAAATTGTGAAACAGCTTTCCAACAAAGTAATATCACTAAATTGTAAGAATATTAAAAATTAAATTGTATAAATAAAATATTAATAAGTTATAATTGAGAAAAATTTAATATTCTATTATTGAAATACTTGAATTCATATCGCTTTATATTTATTTTTAAAATTAAATCTTCAGCAAGTTTACATTTAAAAATTACAATCAGAGTTGTCTGTTGTCTCATTAATACCATGTATTTTGTCTATGATATTGTTTTAATTCTTTTCAATTTTCCATAAATCATGTGATATTAGTTATGTAAATTAAAATGAAACAATTAAATTACTCAGAATTAAATCCCTGTACTGACAAATTATGTACCATTTTCAAAAGCATAAAATATTTCTGAAAAGCTTTATTCATTAAATTTTCAAAATTTAAAGTTAAATTAAAAATTTCCTAATAAACTAACATAAATTTTTATAAGATATAAGTATACTGAACAAAATATAATATTTTAAAATAAAGTTATTTACATTTGTTTGATGATACGAAAATAGAAACAAAGAATGAAACAAAATCTACTAGTTTAAGAAATGTGTACTAAAGTACGTAGTCAATCTAACAGCTCAAATTTTATAAAATTACCATATAAATAAACTAATTTAAGCATCAAAAATATTCTTGTCAAAATATTATTGCCAAAAAATTATAGTATCATATGAGGTCAATTTTATTGTGATAAATAATATTGAATGTCCACATTTTTTACAATAGATCGATTTTCTCTCTCTCTCTCTCTCTCTCTCTCTCAGTCATATAATTAAAACTTTGCCTTTTTTGTAGCAACTTATGCTTAAGCTTACCTTTAATCAATATTTTTATTCTTTTATAATAAGAATAATAAAAAATTATAAATAATGTAATGAAAAGTTCAATAAAATATAATGTAATAAAAATTTAGATACTGTATTCATAAATAAATATTTAGATAAATTATTTGTTCACGAAAATATCGACAAAAAATATGCTTTTAAGATAAACACTCTAATTATGATAAAAAAATTTTTTTATAAATTTCTTATTCCTTTGACGATTAGGAGAATTTAAAAACAATTACAGCTGTTTTTAATTGAGAAAATTTTTTGATGACCACTCCGAGTGAAAATAATTTACTAGAAAATTTAGGGAAAATAATTGATTAAGAATTAAATTTATGCATCCTCAGCATCTAGCCATGATATTTGAATAGTTAACGCCACTTTTTCATTGATGAAATAAGCAAATATATTTTTAAAAAATGCAAATTTCACTTCTTATTTACAAATTATTTCAGAAAAGCGAATTTCAACTGCCCTTAATAATGTTTAGTGCAACGAATTAAGTTAAAAATTTCGTTGGATTGATGAATAACATAAATAAAATTTAAAAATGAAATGTGGAAGTTAGAGAAAAATGTCAATCCGATATAGTTTGATCTGAATTGAAATCAGTTAATTTAAGAGATACAGGAGATCAAAATTACTGGAAAACTATTTTAATCAAATAAGTTCCTATATCACATTGTAAGAATGAATTCCCTTAAAGTTGAATATTTAATTATCTTGGCGTATCTAACTATATATATATATTTTATCGCAGTTTAATACACTTAATTCATAAATCACTCAAGAACAGAAACTGAGAATGAGCTACAATTACACGCGCAGAAATTTGAATACATGTTTTCTTTAAAAAAATTATTTGCGTCATGAATAATAATTGAGCGCAACTCAAACACATCCTGATTTCATCATCCACTCAATTTCAGCAGCTACACTACTAAGCATAAAAATTGTTAAAGAATGCAAAAAAAAAAGAAAATTAAAAAAGTCTGCTCCGCTAATACAATAAAGTTAAAAATCTGCCAACCCTTCAATACCGTGAGAGCTCACAGGCGTTCACTATTTTTCATTTTATACGCAGCTCATATCTTTCTCCCCCTTTTTTTTTTATAATAAATGCGATTATCAGAAGATATAACCCCTGTTTTTACGCAGTTATCCATCTTCCCTACGGCCCCAGAGACAAAATTAAGGACTGGTTGAAAGGAAGAATAAAAAAAAGATCGCCAAGATGGATGGAAGCAGAAATACGCCAATCTCGCAGTGCTATATATTATAATAGAGGCGCCAGTGAGAAAATGCTTGGCTGAAGCTTGCCCACACATTTTCTTTCTCGAAAAACACCACGTATAAATCTAGCATTATTTTAATTAAGACAGATTTATGAAGTGAACGCAAACATTTACGCACTTCCACAGCTACCATTGCTGATGTTTATTTTCTGTTTCATCCGTTCTGGTGAGTGACGCACTATATTTATGTTAAGAAAGATTTCAACAAACACAATAATTTAAGAGGGAGTTCAGCATTTTTACTTCCCTCCGTGAAACGAACTCAAAAGCAACTATTTAAAAAAAACAGTTTTTTCCTCTATTGACAGATTAAGATGTAATGTAAGCTCGAATACAGGAAATGGTAATTCACGTATAAAAAAGAAAAAATATGAATAAGTAACTCTATTGTTTCTTTCCATTCATCAGTAAATACTATAACAAAAAATTAGATAATATTCATATTTCTAATTTTTTATAGCTTAATAAGTAATTTTCATATTAGCTATCTTTGGCCATTTCATAACTGTTCCTGTTATTTAAATGAATCTAAAAATGATTGATTTAATTAAATGCAAAATTATTGATTAAATTCTGTGTGCAAAATGATAAAACTTATTTTTTGTGTCTATATTATAATTTAAGTTTTATTTGCATTTCGCTTATCAAACTCTTTGTTGTCAAGGAACTTTGCAATTTTTTCATACAAATAAGTATGTAATATCCCTACTTAGAAAAAAAATGTGAAACTTTGATAAAATAGATTAAAAATATTTATATATAATTTTTTAAATAACAGCGATAACTATTAATTATTTATTTAAATTTTGAATTTTTTTCCTGCTAACAATTCAAAAACTAAACATCACAGTGTTTTTTTCTTTTATTTAATAATTTTAAAATGTATATAATATATAAAATTACAAACTGACATACATAAGTGTTAATTAAATAAAATAAATCGTTTAATACTTTAATAACCTATAACATTCATTAAGTATATATATATATATATATATATATATATATATATATATATAGATAGATAGATAGATAGATAGATAGATAGATAGATAGATTATCTGAGTATTCTGCTTCTAAAAGAAAAATTATTTAATAAAAGTTATTAACTTCAGTTTTAATTTTGAGTGAAATGTAAAATTACTTTTGGCACGCATTAAGAAGTATGTTTGTTCTTGATTATATATCTTCTTCAAGATTCTCTTTGAGAAATTGATTAAAAAACATTGAAGGCCTGCATTTTCAGAATCATTTAAATCAATGTAAATACATATTTTTAAGTTTAATGCAGGGTTTCGGTGTCTACAGTATCTTCATATAGGGTAAGCTTTTGTATATGAGATCTAATTTCCTTGAACCTATAGTTTAAAAAGGATTCTATAAACCTCTACAAACACACACACACCTGCAACAGAACACTCCCAAAGATGGAAATGAAATAGAAAAAACTTATAATTGAAAGCCGAAGTGATATTCCTTCAGCTATCACCTTTTTTTTAAATTCACAAGAACAAGAGCTAAATAGGTGGAATTAAACGTATAACAATTACAAATATATGAATCAAGAAACTTCTTGTAAAAAATGTGAAACTAAGCAATTTTTATCGAAGTTATATTTATTCAATCAGATTTCTTGAAAACTTTTTATTTATGAAATCTAGAGAAACAGATTTAGTTAAAAAAAAATAAATATTCTAGTTTATATATACTGATTTTTAATTAAATAAGTACGAAAAAATATCCTATTTTATAAGAATTTAAAATAGTTTTGCTATATTAATATTTAACAATTTTCAATTATATAACAATTACTTCAATTAAAATCCATATTAATATTATGCATGTTATTTCTTATATATGATATATAATTCTAATTTATACAATTTATACTATTTATGTACAGTACTTGTTATAAGCTACATTTTGAAGTTTGTAAATAGAATAAATAAGAAAAGAGAAAAAACATATATACATACATACAAAATTTGCTTAAAATTCTTACCGTAAAAAAGTTTTCAGTTTATATTTTTAGAATAGCCTGACACTGAAACTCTCCAGCTTATTTCCGAAAGGTAATTTTTGGTACAATGAGAGACTTATTTTCAAAGAATATTTCGAGGAATAATCAATGAAATTTGTAAGACACATCCAGCTTATAAATTGAAAAGGAATTGAATTTATTGACGTTGTGCGCCTTTAGCTGCACGAAAGAAAAGTATTTCACGAAAATTTAATTTACGGAATTTAGTGGAATTTTATTTTCACACAGTTTTTTCCTCCTCTTTCAAACATTTATTGAGATAACATTTATTATACTTTTAGAAAACCATAAAAATTCGAAAGTTTTTTTTTTCTTGCATTTCGTATAACATCAAAGCATAAAAAGTTGTATACAAAATGTTTAATTATATAAGAGAATTAGAGTAATATATGAATTTATATTGTTACATGCTTTTACACATTGATTTAATGGCAATAAGCCCCATTGAAACCGTTGTAAATAGTTTTAAGTTATATTAACTTGAGAAGATAAGTTATTCTAAACACAACATTTCCCATAAAATTATCAAATAAATCACTTCTAATCCATTTATTGTACATCTCAAGAAATATATTTTGGTTTCTAAAAAAAGTAGAGGTTATAAACCTCAATTTTTAGTTTCTGAATCTGAATTGATAGAAATAAAAAACATTATGATTTTCAAACGCCTCGACAGTTAATTGTTACGTTATTGGGTCTCATCTTTTGGCATGAGAAACATAAATGTATTTTTGGAATATATAGCAAGGTATATAGCATCTTGTATAGTGAGGTACACAGCATCTTATATAGTGGGATATATAGCATCTTGCACAATGGAATATATAGCGTCTTGTATAGTGGAGTACACAGCATCTTGTATAGTGGGATATATAGCATCTTGTATAGTGGAATACACAGCATCTTGTATAGTGGGATATTTATAATCTTGCATAGGGGTTATATGGTAGGGTATATAGCATCTTGCATAGGGGCTATTTAGCATCTTGTATAGTAAGGTATATAGCATTTTGCATAGTGGGTAATATAGCGAGGATGTGCGGCATCTTAATCCTAAAAGTACACGGGTTTTTAAAATTTATTAGTGATAACAAGCAGATTTGCACTGACACATCAAGAGGTATTATTTCAGTTAGTGGACATTGTGACCATGGCACATTTTACGTGCGCTAGTTGTCTTTAGCGAACACGACAGATATTCGACTGGATCAGTATAGCACTACCTTCCAGAATATTATATCTAATTATCTTACTTCAAGATAACGGGAAATCAAATTGTATAAAATATGGTCTTTTTAATTTGAAGTGGTAAAAGAAACATTCTGGAAAAGTTACGACTAGTTCCAATAACACTATATAAATGTATATGGTATGCTATATGATAGATATTAAATTTGTGGTACATGAAAATCTAATGTCCTGATTTATAACATTACAAATTATCCATATATTTTCTCAAAAAACCCAAACAAAAAAAAAACTAAAAATACCTAAATTATACTACTAGAACTGAGCATTAGAATGAAATATATCAAATTAAAATACTAATTGAAATAACTTCAAAATAATAATAAATTAAATAATAATAAATTGTAACTTTTTTGGGCAAAGAATGTAAGAATGTGCTTAATAAATACAAGAGATTAACTCATTCTCATGGATTGCACTGAAGTATCATTATGAACTAAAAATTCAGCATAAAATATATTTTAATTTTCAAATAATTAACCAGTATGAATGGTTAAAAATTTCTTTTAAAATTCAAAGTTCAACAACAAATTTTAAAATTTATTGTTGAACTTTGAACCATGTTGTTGAACCTTTGAAAATGAATAATGGAAATTTGATAATTACTTTACTGTCTAGAATTTCCCAAAAGAGAATCGGTAATAAATTAGATGAGATGAAAAAATCATTAAATTGAAATGATTTAATTCTATAGAACATGCATGATTAAGTATTATTTTTTAAATAATAAGTTGATAAAAACATAAATAACACTTTAAAATTTGTTGTTGACTTTTGAACCATGTTGTTGAAGGTTTGAAAATGAGTAATGGAATTTTGATAGTTACTTTACTGTCTAGAATTTCCCAAAAGAGAATCGGTAATAAATTAGATGAGTTGAAAAACATCAGTAAAAATCGAAATGATTTTATTCTATAAGAACATGCATGATGAAGTATTATTTTTTAAATAATAAGTTGATAAAAGCATTAATAACACTTTAAAATTTGTTGTTGAATTTTGAACCATGTTGTTGAGCTTTTTGAGAGAATAATTCAAGAGAATAATGAAATTTTAATAGTTACTTCACTGTCTAGAATTTCCCAAGAGAAATTGGTGATAAATTGAACGAAATGAGAAAAATCGTTGAAAATCGAAATGATTTTACTTCATAAGAACAAGTATGAAGACGTAATATTTTTTAAATAATAAATTGTATAATAATAATTTAAATAAAACGTTAAATTTTGGATCCGCATTTCTAAGCGAAAGGTTCCATGTTTGAACCTAATCACAATTTAAAAACATGATTATTTTTAGACTTTTACATTTAGCCTGTCCATCACACTCTGAGTTTTCTTTTGTTTTGATAATGACCAATGGCCCCGCCCTTAAAGCCAAAGGAGAGCCAACCTTTCAAGGAGAATTTGCAGTAGAGGATCTATGAAAATTCCTTCTAGACAGCAAATGTGCAATGGATGCTCATAAACACATACATAATATAACTTTTAGTGCTGGACAATACTCTACACAGTATAAATATTTATCTGATAAATCTATCAATTTCATTACGGAAAAATCAACTACCTTAACAAGCGATACAAAAAAATGCAAATTCGGTATACATTTTCTATTTATTCTATTGATCCAGAATTCTTATTCACTTTCACCAGTCAGAACTTATATAATTCCAACTCCTGCAGTCAACGATTTTACGGATAGTTTATTCTGAATAAACCAGACAAGATCTCACAATACATGAAAAAAAATTAAACTCCTAATTAAGTACTATGTATGCATCGCATTTCCTGGCATAATCAGCAAATCAGCATTTTTGCCGATGAGTTTACTGATGCAAACTACCACGATTAACTCATAACTCATCTTCCAGGAAACATTCGCATTTCTTTAAATCTTTTTTTTTCTAATTAATTCTTTAAGTCTAGAGATGATAACGACGGGCATTTAAATATTCAGATTCTAATTAGGGGTGCAAATATAATTTGTTCCGCACGTCTGTTCTCTTCATTGGTTCACGAATGTGAAATGACTACAGTGTAACGAAATAATTGCAAATGATGTCATAAGAAAGGAAAGATCAGCGCTCCTGGATATGCGAATAACTACATCCTAGCTAATCGGGGAAAAAATTAAGAATTATTTTTTATTTATAGCCTTCTCTGTGGCAGGGTTATCTGGCGAGGAATAATCGCTGGTTTCTTCTCCTTAATGCCCAGCGTTAATATCTTAGTTTTCGGGGATAAAGCAATAAGGATGTATTACAATTATAAATTCTACCGTAAATTATTAACGTAATGTTTCTCGTAAATTTATTTCGTTGCAGTTGATTTGCCTTGTACATTATGTTAAAAATGTTATAATATTCTAATGTGGTTATTTTTTTTTAATTATTTTTGCTGTTTTTATTCTTTTTTCTGCAATTGTATTCAGTTAATTAGGATTCATATTGCAAGAACTCTGTAATTTGACTTTAAAAAGAAATGCATGCAAAAAAATATATTGAGAAGCATTTATTTTTGAGAGCAAATGGAAGTAAAAAAATATAATTATTCCACTTTACAAAAAATAAGATTTTTATTTTGAAAAAAATGCTATTCAAATTTAGAATAAAAATACTATTTATCATCTGTTGAGAAAATTTAGTATTAATTCAGGCTTTAATCGCGCTCCCTTATTCGCCTTAAATTATTTATGATGATACTTTATGAATACATTAAATGCTATTTTTTAGGGTACAATTGCAGTTACAGTTAATTACTTTTTCAACACATTATCCGGTTGTTAAAATATTAACTTAATATTCGTCACTTTGGTTTAGAAAGGAAATTCACGCCAAAAAATATATTGAAAAGCATTTATTTTTGAGAACAAATGGAAATATAAAAACATAATTCTTCCACTTTATGGAAAAATAAGATTTTTACTTTGAAAAAACATAATTCAAATTTAGAATAAAAGTACTATTTATCATCTGTTGTACGATTCACTCCCTTCAGCTGTTTACATCAACTTATATTCTGCTCATTTTAAACAATTTTATTAATAGTAATTCTTCAGTTTCACTTTTTTTATAAGAAATACGAATCATATTCTGTAGATTTTTATTAGTTATTAACACTAGGATGAGCATAAACAACTGGATAATTCTAACTATAATGAATACTTTAATTGTAAGCAGATTACCAACTACGTAGACTATAGTGGAGAACAAAGAATAGCATTTAGTAGAATATTTGTTTTGGAAATAACATCACCGTGGTTTCCAAAAGCTACTATATCTTGTATCAAAGGCGTAGTTTAGAATTCGCTATTTTAACTTACCAATTTTTTTTTCAGTGAGTTATACTATACTTTAACCAAACTCAAGCTAAATAGTGACTGAAATAATTCGTCCGAGAAAGAATTTTTCCATTCCTAGTGGCAGAGACAAGTCACGGGCGACATTAGATAATTACCTCGCCAGACTACTTACTAATGTGTGTGGAGATGTTATCATCTTGCAAAGGATCGTCAAATCGTGATTTGCAAAGTAAATGGTTGCCAGAGTTCTTTACAATCATCCGCCTATTAATTATGATGGTCTCGGCGTTAATATTTAAATATTTCATTTTAAGATGAAAATTTTAAACTATTTTACTCGTGTTTAAATTAACAGATGTAAACAAAATTTAAAAAATAATTATTTTAAAAAGTTTAACATTAAGAATATCTTAAATACAGGCTTTGAACATAGTTATGTTTTTAAACATATTTTAAAGTGCTTTCCTTATAAATTTGGTACTAGTGTTAATATTCATTTTTTTAGTAATTTAATTGGTAAATTAGTGGTCAGCGCTTTCGTCTTTAGTACAACAGTTCGTATGTTCGATTCCAAAGTTAGTCATGAATGCATTTAATGAAATTTAATCCTCGGTTACATTAGCCTCATATACAAAGTTGGATTGTGTAGAATCAAATAGAAATACTTAATATAAATTGAAAGAAAAAAAAACCTCATATTTTAATTAAAGTTAATATTAAAAAAGTTAAGGAAAAAATTTTGAAAAAAAGTGACAATACTACAATATATACATATCTTAAACCTAATCAGATAATAACAAATTTAGTTTTTTTAAAAAAGAAAAAAATTTACATTTTTGTCCTTATTTATAACAATGTGCAGAATCTGTTCTTGATGAACAAATTACATAGAAATAATATTCATTAATTATAAATTTAGATACGAAAAATTCTTAGATTAATTAGAAATATAGATATATTTTGAAAAAACAAATTTTAGAGAGCAGAATTTACATTATAGCATCTTAACTATATAGTAAAATTTACAGAAAACCATTGCCAGCATTTTTTATAAAATTCAATTATGAGATTTCCTCAAAATGCAAGATCGTCGCCAGTTAGCTTAACTTTCCAAATTTGAAATTCAATTTGTTCGATAAAAAAATTTAATCTAGTATTTTATTTGACAAACAAATCGATTGAAAACAAACTATTGTGAAGACGCTTTGAATATATTTTTAAAGAAAGTTTAATTTATTTCTGTATAACTGTAAATATTTTGACAGGTAGAAAAACTGATCAGGAATTATAGTTTTTTTTTTTTTTTTTTTTTTTTTACCTAAACAAAATATAAATAACCGAAGAATCTCGAAGCTAAGAAATATCCAAAAGAAAGAGATAAAAAATATTGCAGAACAAATTTTTAAAAATGCTGCAGATTCAGTATCTGGAAAGAAAACAAGGTAAGAAAAAAATTGTTAGTTTCTAAGCCTTGGAGTTAAGATGATTACATTTTAGCGGAGATTTTGTCAATAAATCAAAACTTTTACGGCGTTGAAAGTCGAGCTCGCATTCAGAGAAAGAAAAACAAAAACATCTTTTTTTTTTCTTATTCTAAGGAAAGGGAGGTGGCAACTCTTGTTTTAACATTTGTCGTCTGATATGGAGAAAAAAATATTTATAAAATATGGTTTGCTTTCTGAAAAGAAACTGATTTGAAATTTAGATTAACCTTTAGAAAGCAAAAAATTTTTTCTTTTTTTCATTTTTAAAGGAAATTTATTTTAATGTAAGTGCTACTCCAAAATTCTGATCTAAAAATCGCTTATGGTTTCTACAAACTTAACCACAAATGTTCCTTTCAAAAGAAATTTTATATATTTTTTAAGACTCCAGCGAAAGTTAATATCTAACAAATGATCTATTGTGGATTTCGTTCTTACAACATATTGCAATTTTATGTGAATTCTGAAATGATTTTTCACTTTGCGGAATTTTAACGGTAAGAATAAATTTTAGTGATAAAACAAACATCAATCTTTTCATTCTTACGTGTGAATAGATTTAAATCTCCATAAATTTTAAAGGAGAAGTTAAATATAAGTAAGTAAAATATATATAACAACATGTATGTGCTTATGGTAAAAAAAGAAAACTAATTCTAATTCCTAAAAAAAATCCTTTTAAATCTTCAAGTTTGATTTTTGTCACAGGATGTATATCTATAACTTAAATCTCCCAGATAAGTAATAAAACTTAATCATTTTCTGAAAAAATAATAAAATGCTTATGAACAGTCAGCTGAAAACAAATGTAATATTACAGGTTACTATGTATATTTATAAAAAAAATTAAGTGAATGTTTATTCAATTATCATTACATTGAACAAGATTTTTAAATAGGAGAAAACAATTGTTAAAAACTGCGTGTCACACAATCTATTTCCATATTATTTCCCATTAACATAACTAAAGCAATTAAGATTAAACAGAATATAAAAATTGTGTGAATACACATTTATGAAAAATTTTAGCATTTATTCACAGAATAACACTTACACATTTTTAGTTGCCATGAACGATTTTTTATCCGTTTGAATCGGTTTTTATATTTATAATATTGTCATTGGATTTTATAAATTATAAACAATTTACCGCTCTTATTAGAATATATTTTTTATCATTTGAGTTAATAATTTCACAATATGATGAATTGGGTTTCTTTTCTTGAGCATCCAAAACCATCAGAAAAAATATCGTTGATGTTTCAACATCGCAAATCATAAATTTGTAAAAGATTATGAAGGACAGGTAAAGCTAATAAAGGATATTGAAAAAAGTAATAAAAGATTATGTATAGATAATAACGGTCACAATGTTTGCTCTTTCGTGTTGTAAAATCGACTACTGTCTTCATTTGCACCATGTTATGGAAGGCGTGCATATGGAAATGTATTTACAAAAAAGAGCCACAAAACCCTCATAATCTTTATAAATAGTAATGTTATTGATTTATACTATTTATTTAAATATTAAACATCAAAATATAGTATGTATTTATATTTTTAAAACAAAAGGTCTAAATTATACCAAAAATTTTAATAAAAAGTATTAAAAGCTAACAAAATTCTAATCAATTCATTAAATGTGTGAAATCATATTTTCTATTTAAATTTTTTGACGGATAACAATAAAATAATTTGTGCTAACATTTTTTAGTCAAACATTAACACAGGAATACTTTGAAGAATTAAAACTCACAGAAAAATAAATGGCTCCACAGCACACACAAACACAGTTTAATTATTTCAAATCATAAGCTAAATACAAATAGTTCGTTATTTTGAGTATACTTCTCCAATGTAAATCATACTTTGTAGATCAGCAAAATATGTTTTGTAAATAACATCTAATTACTTTTATTAATAAGTAAGAACTTTTAAATGGATACAAATTCAAAACTAATAGAATGTATCCCCCTGTTGGCAACCTTTGCGACTTTTTTCCATCCCGGAGAAATTCAAACGCTGTTGCCACTTAAAAAAAATTATACATGTGACACAAAAATGACGTATAAAACACTAGAAAAAAACCAAACCTAGTAACAAAATATCAACTTTTCAATTTCAAAGAGAAAACTTGCTACATTATAATCAAAACAAAGGACCCAAGATTTGGCGAGATATCTCTTGGGAGGATATATCATACTTTTACCACAATTTCAACTTTTTAAAATTTAATTTGTTTAAAATTAAATTTAATTTTTTTAAAATAAATTTAATTTTAATTGTTAAACTTCATATCTTACAGCTAAAAATCCTTGAATTAGTTACTCATATCAAGGAAGTAAAAATAAAATAAACTATTGTGTTTTACCTAACAACCTGTATATCCACAAATCTTTGTTCCAAAAGGCTCTGAAAGTTTTATAGTGTAATGTAATATTTTTTAATTATCAATGAAAAGATTGTAAGTTAACATAATTATATTACTATAGAATTAATAATATTATAGATTTTCAGTTCATATATGTCACGGAATTTATAGAGAAATGTTTATATTTTAAATGATCTGTGTTCCTTTTTTATCTGATTTAAAATAAGCCAAATACATCGATAAATGCTTCGAAAAAAAACGAGACAAGACTTTTTTAAATTAAATTTCATATATGTAAAATCATATACATAAGATCATAAAATGCTAAACTAATATATATATATAATAACCCTTTATGTCTTCAATTTTTCTTATACCGTTCCATAATTTCCTAAACATTGGAATCAAACCATCGAAAATTCCAAGGGAAAAAGTAATCATTGAGGTGTTCTGAACTTTAAGCTATTCCTTAAAAAGTTTATTCAGGTAATATTGGAACAGTAACAGGAAATCCTGTCTACTGAATCTTCAGGGAGACAACCACTGACAACAGAATTATCACAAGGGACGAACCGGATAAAAATTCTCAGGGTAGTTTAGAAACAAGACACGAACAGTTAGCAATTTAGTAATTTTCAATATCAAGCAGAAAAATAGTTTTAAAAAAAACCCACTGGCTACCATCCGAATAATGATCAAATTTATAGAGTCGATGTGAAACTATGGCAAGTTTGCAGACTTCACACACAAAATTAAAAAAATTCGGGATCGCAGCAGAAACATTAATATTCAAAAGCCGTCCTAACTCATAGTGGAGATGGGTGTCCAAAAAGAAAATTCTTGGAGAGTCAACTTTAAATTTCATCTCTATGGACGGGAAACGATTTTGAACATCACCCATTTCTATAGGGATTGAAAAGGGTGCGTGACATGACTGCCTGTAACGGATGCCGGATTCTAGATTTTTCATCGCCAAACTAAGCACGCCCTCTATTAGTGTTATGCGTTAAAGTAAACTTTTCAACTCATTGTACCCCAACGAATTGATTTTTAAATAGGAGTGACATTTTTTCACTCGATTCCCCAAACGTCAGAAAATTTAATAAATACTAAATATAAAGCTTAGAGTAAGTTCATAGTAACAGTAAATATGTCTATACCCAACGATTTGATTTTTGAATAAGAATGACTTTCTCTTTTTCACTTGATACTTCAAAATTCAGAAAAATTTAGTAATAAAAGCTTAGTGAGTTTTTAAAGTAACGCACATAGTAAATATGTCTACAAAATAAATTGGACTGTTAAGTTAAAACCCATTTTTTTCTTTTGATAAAATTTTTTCTAAAGAAACGTGATTGCTCACACATTTTTTTGTGTTGATTTAATAATATTTACTCAAAATTTAAATCATAAGTAGTTATTCCATAAATATAGAATTAAGGTTTTTTATTCGTCTTTTCAATTAATCAATTTATAATATTGAATTTCATTTTACCAAATTACTGCATTTGTTTTTAATGTAAATAAACACGTGAACTTAATTTTTAAAAAATGGCCTATTTATACAAGAATGAAATGTAATATTCGATAGAAAAGACTTAAAAGAATTTGCATTATCAATTATTCAAGCCAAGTATAAATTTTATTGATATCTTCCTAAAAAGTTTACCTTTAGAAACAATGGGCGTAAAGTTCTACAAATTACTTTAAATTAATTCTTTTTTAAAGCAATTATTTGATAAGGTGTAACTTTAGGTGTAGTTCTAGTATCAGAACTCTAGTGATATAAAAATTTATAAGTTTTTGAGGTGGAGGAAATGTGTCGGATTTGAATTTTTGTTGTCATCCATTCAAACATATCGACTGAACAAATGGCAAGACTTTTTTGGCTTCGATTGCTTTTCCTACCAAAAAGTCATGGAACAAAAGAAGCGATATTCGATACGAGCATCGATAATGAGATGGAACAGAATTTTCTAAACTGGATTCGATAAAGTTTCAAGATTCAATCTCCGCTCGATGAACTCAATTCGTTTTTGTCTAGAAATGTATGAGAACAGATTTCCATAATGACTGCGTAGCAGAATAGAACCTCACAGCTCAAATGTAAGAATAGATTCGACAAGAAATATATTTCTTATTTAAGAGTGGAGGTTTATTCTAAATTTACTATGTCTTTTCCTTTAAAAGGCTCTTTAAACCTTTTAAATTTTGCTTTAAAATCACCATATTTTAATGAACGAAATTTTCAGAAAATATTCATAACTGTTCTATTTTTTTCCTTATAAGGAATATGATATCTTACAAACACATTGAAATTATACGATCCACAATTTACTCAAATTATTTAACCGTCTTCCTTCTTCTCGCACATAGTTCACTTCTTTTCACTTTTATTCGATTCTGCTTCATTAAACATAATAATAATTCACAAAGTTAGTGGAAAAGAGCATCGGCCTTAGTATAATACATGATATTGCAATAGATATTTTTCATATTAACATCTTACTAGTATTCTAACGAGGGATATTGGTCAAATAGTAGCCTATGATAAGATCGTATGATTTGCAATATTGCAATTATTAATTTAGAATTTTATTAATTAGTGAAATTTTTAAAAATTTAAATCATCCTTACCGATTTAAACTAACTATAAACTGGATTTTTTTGTTTTGTCTTCTTCTGTTTTGCTTTTTCTTCTGTTCCATCGTCAAAGTGTAAATGGCTTGAATCAATGGAAAACGGCTTCTCAAACCGATACTTTAGTTCTTATATAAGAAATCATTTTACTTATGAAATGAACTTCGACAATATTCTCAGACATTCAATGGTGAACTTCGCCTTGTTTGCTGCCGATCGAAGAATGCGATTTGAAGACAGGCAGCATATTCGACAGTAAGTCGGATTTAAGACACCGTCTCAATGCAATGTGACGTAGATGAAGCGCTGTCTGACATCATGGATACTTTAAACCAATGAGAATCGTAATAAAGTGATGTAGTCATAATCTCAACAGGAACGAAATGAACAACCACTTTATGGTTAATAAAAATCAAGAACAGATTCTTAAACCCAATTTTTTCTATATACACTTAATGAAAAGCTAGTACAAATGGAAAATTCTGTAAAAATTAAAGACAAATTTAAAAAAGAAACTTCTTCCATTCGTTCTACATGCTGAAGAAAATTTTTTCTAAGAGTAAAATTCAGAAAATATACATTGCTTAGTTAAAAATATATAAAACTTCAGAGTAAATACCATTTAATTGTACTCTATTAATTAATGAATTTCCCCTTGCTTTTACAATGAGTTATTTCAGAAAATATTTTTAAGAAATACAATATACAAATATAAACAGTGGATTTGGGCAGCATCTTCATTTTCACAACGTAACAGTCAAAGATAATAACCGAAATAAAATTCTGCTATTTTTGTTTATAAGTTCTAGTATGGAAAATTTCACAAAACATGATTTTGCTATACTTTCATATCACTTGAAAATTTTAATCTTTATATCATCTTTTAAAGTATAACTTGACTAATCTTTACCAACCTGATTAATTTTCTCGGCAAAACTTCAAAACCCAAACTGATATCTATTTTTAGAAACAATCTGTTTGAATACAAAGTTTTAACATATTAAGTATTTGGCTTTCCCAGAAAAAGAAAAAAATAATTACCATTATCAGTTTTCCATTATAAATCAAGAACTCCCAACCGTGCTTCTGCAGAATAACTAAATTCATGCAATAAAATGATCAAAAATAAAAAAACGATCGTTTTCGTATTTTAAAGATAGATTATGTCCTCTTCGTAATTAATGAATTTTGCATGCCATCCGAAAACTTTGGGCTAATGAAAGTGGGGGCACAGGTTGGCTGTATGTGCAAAATACTCTGATATCGCTAAAACAATCTCCTAATTAAATCTGTTACATTCTCAAATTTTGTTAGCATTCAAATTACCTTTTCCTATTACAAGCACTTCTAAAATGTTAATGCCCAAAATTAATGTATTGATTCCTTGTCAGAGGACAAATATTTATGGGGAAGAGTAACCCCGACCGTAATCTTAATGGAATTTAGAGAACAGAAGAAACCGCACGTCTTTTTCAATTAACGACAAAATGTAAATGACCGGCTCCACAGATTATATGATCCCTGCACACTTCCTTTTTTACTTAGAAAAGAATGTTGAAAAAACTAATATGCTACTTCTGCGCTAGAAAATCCCTCGTTTTATACCTCCATTTTTTTATTATTTTTACGAAAATTAATTTGATAGCAGACTTCGGTTAAATTTATAAAAATAATTAGTTTTTAATGTTTTGGTATATGTTTGAGTACTAATTATTTGGAAATTGTGCTATAGCTCCTGTAAGGGATATTAGACTCCAGTCATGCGTAATAAAGTTATACTGCAAAGTTTTATCTTTCAACAAAAGTTATCGTTTAAAGTGAAATTGTCAAACAAAAAGACTTTTGAGAATTGATATGAAAGTTTTTTTTGGCAGGAAATTTCTGAGTTTTAATTACTAAATATTAAAAGTTTTCAAAAGTTGTTTCAATATCTCATTTTTGTAACATTCGCTGATAAGTGATTGAGAAGGAAATAAAGAGTCAAATAATAAAATGAAAACTTAATTTATTAATAAAAAGATAGTAGAAGTCATTGTGCTATAAAAATATATATTGAGTTTAAAAGGAAATTTAACAAAATTTCGAAGTAATTTCGAAAGCTGATGTCGGATTTTAAGTGTCTATAATAATTGTATTTTAATTTAAAATTAGCATACCATAAAATTAGAGTGCGTGACATGGAATAGTAGAAATAAATAATTTTTTTTAATTTTTAAAATTATGTATTATTACTAAAATTTAACAGTAATTTCCATTCCTTGTTCCTGGATTTAAATTTTGAAATTAAAATTTAAGTTTTAACAAATTTATAATTTCATTTTTCTGTTTTGGTGCAATGTAAATTATTTTATAGAGAGGTATTGTGTAAACGACAAGTGAATCTATTTTTTTTAAAATAATTGGCAATTCTTAAATTTTGTACTATGTAATATGATATTAAACCTTAAGCCTCAATATAAATAAATTCATAGTAGTTATATCTTAATATCGCTTTTTCTTGAAGAAATCTATGTATCAAAGATAAGCAACAAAATATTTGCGAAAAAGAGCAGAGAAAATGTAAAAGCCTTTATAATATCATAGTTTCTTCTCAAAATAAATTATTCCTTGTATTTTAAGAAGTTTTTTCTCATAGAATTTATAGATTTTACATGTACGTAATATATTTTATGAGTTAGAAAAAAGTGTTTAATAAGGAAATGATTAAATGCTTGAACCAATAATATGTGCTGAAAATTGTGCCTTTAAAATATAATTTTCTAGCAAATTTAAAAATCAAAAAACTTGCTTTTCAAAAAATAATTTATTACGCATAACTTTTGACGTAGTGATGTCTATAAAATTTACCTAATTCTATACCTAAATAAGTACCTAATTCTTATAAATTCTTAAGATACTTTACAGCACTTGAATTTCATATTTAAAAGAATTACATTCTTAAGAATATAAATTCAATTCAAGAAAATATTCTTTTGGTACATTGCCAAAGGAATAGTTTCTGAATAGAAAACAGTTCCCTGTTTAAAGAAACTTTATCGATTAACGACCTCCTTTAGAATACAAAACTTGCGTGTGTAATTCAAGAGTTTCGTTTCTGAAATGTATCGAGAAAACAAGTTTAAGGCAGCAAACATTGACAAAAAGAAACAATTGCATTAGACCGCTTAGAAAACTTTTATTTAAACAAACTCCAGTGATATCGATTAAGGATTCTAGAATTAGCGTCCTCATACATCATACCTGTAACTAGGTGTCCTTGCACTCCTTTTCTCCTCCAGATACTTAGAAGAAAAGCTTGCATCGATTATCGAAGAGCTTCAAAAGCCCTTGATCATCGATTTCGTTGTTCATTGAAACCCATTCCTCATGGCAGTCAAAAATACAGAGAATTCAAATTCTAAACCATCTTAATTCCATGATGCAATCAATTATTCAAATCTGCCCAACACCACTTTTGGAACCATTCCCTCCCACGCCCCATTTTGAAATGCGTTCCACCCTAACACTCTTTCATTGACTCATTAGCACGCACCTAATGATGGAGCTGCAGGACGAGATCAATTTCTAGCCCCCTTTCCTCTTTTCTCACAATTTCATCACCTCTGCGCCTTCTCTGAATCTTTTGCTGACCCTTTCGCGTGGTCATCGGCAAAATGAAATTCCTAAAATTCTTTCTCACTTCCGACGGACTTTTTTATCTAAATTACAGGTATACATTTTTATCTAAATAACAAGTATACATTTACTAAATTACAAGAAAAAACAAAAAGCTATATAACCTTTATTAATAATAAATAGTTCACAATTTCATAGAAGAAAAGTCAATCATTAAAATTGCTGAGATGTCTAGAGACCACAAAAACAAATAAGTCTAAAATAAAGGTCAACATTTTACAGCTTATTTTGGAATATAATTATAATTTTAAAAGTATTTTAATATTAAATGTTGCATAACAAAAATAACCCATAATAACTTCAAATCTTTAAAATAATTTCCATTAACATAATGTATTAACAAGCAATTATAATCAATTGATGGAATGATTAAAAAATCTGAAAAGTGCATTGCATTGACAAAATAAATAATTAACAATTTATTAACTGTGACACTAGTAGAAATTAGAAATAATTTATTGAAACCTTCTTAAATAATTGTTATGAAAATATTAATGTTTTGGCATTAACTTGAATAATGCTTAAACGTTAAACAATAAATAGTTAAACCTTGGAATTTCAACATACGAACTTAGTAAATTTAAAGATTTGTTTTGATTGATTAAGTTAATTAGTTCGAAATTACGTTCGTAATACAAATTTTAAAGTTCTTAAGCCCTCACTTGTGAAAAGTCAAGGGAATATTGATGGGTGTGCAAAATAAATACAATGTAAGCTACATGATTATAGTGTGCTACAAACTAATCAAGTGTATGTGTAGGTCAAGGGAAAATGGTTTGTATCATGAGTTGTTTCTTAGAAAAATGCATAAAAATGAACCCTAATAGAAAACTGGTGCAAGTAGAAATTAATGTATTCAGAATTTTTTTATTGATTCATGTATACGAAAATGCTAACATTTTTCAAAATACACTAATAAAATAATATGTACTCAAGAGAAAAAATCAATTAGCGAGAAATTAATACAAAACACGAACCAAACATGTATAAATTAAATAAATGTTTTTAAATATTAACAAATGCACCTAGAAAAGATAGGAATTATAAAAGCCAATTGATGGCCATATTGAAAGAGAAATTTTATTCTCGTCAGGTAAAAGAAATATGTACAGATTACTTTTGACTTACGGATAACTCAAAACATATTGTCAGAAGCTATAATAATGAATTACAAATATTAAGTATTTTAATGTTTCTCAGTTAACTTATGAGCATGTCTAGTACCAAATATGCAAGAGCATTTATCACAGCCGGACTTTTTCCTTAAAAAATTACATAAACTCCTTTATCGCCTCATACAATAAAATTAATTTCATATATATATACATCATTCCTGTGGAACTATTACTTTTCAAAACACTATAATATACCTACTGGTAAATCATTTTCAAACTTCTGATTTCGGATTGGTTAATCAAAAAAACAGAAACTTTATATTAGAATTTACTTGAATTTCATAAATTTCAAGTTAAAAATAAGGTACAATTACAATTTATCTCAAGATACATTTTATTATAAATATATGAGCTGCAATAATTCACTTTATTTCCGATAGATCGCGCCACTAAAACAAAGTAGAAAAGTAATAATCTTTCTAAAGTTACCTGATATAAGCATCTTTAGGAAGGAATACCACCAAATTAAATCAAGGTATAATTTGCAACACACTTAATCAGTTTTCTTAGATTCATTTTTTATTGATTTTTTGCTTTCAGGTAATCAAAGTAAAAGTTGTGCATTTGACTCATTTTGAAAAATTTACAATATTAATAAAGTAGTTTAATAAGTGAATTATTTATTGAATCACGAAACGAAATCTTAAATTTGTTGTTAAGTCCAAAACAACCAGATAACAAGATTAATTATATATATATATATATATATATATATATATATATATATATATATATATATATATATATATAAAGTGTTATTTTATAGTGTGCATGAAACTATATATGCAACCAACAGATTTGTTTGGAAATGTTTCGTTAGTATTGTCCTATTTCTGAAATACTCTATCAATATCTCTTTACAGAAAGGCATTAAATCATCTATAAACAATTCAAAAATCTGTCTTAAACTCATATATTATTTGCTTTTTGTTACTTAATGCAACTGAAGAATTCCTGATATAAATTAGATTTAAGTACTCTATAGTATCGTATATAATATTATTCTATTTAATTTTGCCTGTCTTTAAGCTTGTAATGTCTCATAGTGCTTTAAAATTTAATATGAATTAAAAATGAGAGATATCTTACAAAATTAAAAATCATATTTTTAACTATAAACAAGTGGACTGAAATTTAAGTAGGAAGAAACTTAAATATCTAATTTTAAAAAAACTAAGGAGCAAATATTAACTAAACATTATTCCTTTAATTTTCAAAATACGAGGTTTCGTTTAAAAAAGAAAAATAATCATTCACACAATTTCATTGATTGAAAAAGTACCCCTTCAATAATTTAATTTCTACATTTAGAAAAGTAATAAATACATGAATACCAACAAAGAACTTTATTAAATTATAACAGGTGAGATATTTTTATTAATTTCAATTTAAGCTGTAAATTTAATAAAGTTATTTTTACATCATAAAATAATTTTACAGCATGTTAACTTTTCATTACTTTTATTGACAAAAAATTAACATACGGTAATATTATTTCTAATCAGCTAAATCAAAAACATAGCTTATATATATATAATTTTGAACAGTCTCATATATATAATTTTATTGTGAATAAGATTGAACAATGTCTAGTGTTTAAAAAAATCGACTGATCAGTTTATATTTGCTTAATAGGTTCTGCGCTAGTAAAGATTTGAGAAAATGCACTGTTTTGTGTAAGAACTAGTTTTTTAGAACTATTCTTCGATGAAAAGAATGAAATTACACATTTCTGAACAATATTTGCATTCCTAGAACTAAACAGAACATGTTAGCTCAAAGCAAGATATGGGCAATTCCTGGTTATATTTTATTAAAAAAAATAGAATTAATTATGAAAGGTGATATTAACTAACTATTATAATCATGAATAAAATATTTGTGGTGATGGTTCATGACGGTTAGGATTTTTTAAAGACTAATTCAACAATTATGTATTTTTTACAATGCCATTCAGATAGAAAATCATTAATCGCTTTAAATAATTTGCCAACCCCATTAACCCTGCCTGAACCTGATAAATGTACATTGTAGCAAATATTATTCACACATTTCGATAAAAAGAATCGCAGAATAAGTATTAGCTGCAGAGGTAAAATTTTAAGATATTCCCTAGAATTCTCAACCAAACGTCGAATCTATCTTACATAAATTTCGTCATATGGAACATATGTTATTGATTCTATGTTTATTTGTTCTTCCATGTCAACAATACTAAATTTTTCTATTCTTTGCGTTCAGTTTGCCTGCGCTTAACAGCAGAACTGATTCCAGATGTGCCGCTCTGTTTCGAACGTCAAACACAAAGCGTTTAGAATACTTTTTCGCTAACGTTTCGCTCTCTTAAATGACTTAAGAGCTACAAAAACAACTTTCAGTTGATAAAAGAGAGAAACAAGTAACGTATTTTCTGGTAAAGCAAGTGAAATCGTAGCTAAAAAAAATGGCATATTGAAAAAGATATTTTCAATACAATCGGTTGTGTGTGTGTGATTTTCATTGATATTTGGTAATGTGAAAATTGCAAACACTGAAGCATTTTCTTTCCAATAGGTGTAAATATCAATTACCTCTTATAGAAATAATAATTCATATTTTTTGGACTTGATTTTATTGATATTTTCCCCGTAATTTTTACATCCAATATCCCATTTAAGTAATTATTCTAGTTAATAATTTTTAGTTTTAAAATCTATTCAGAAAATTAAATAATTTTCTTAATAGTTCTTTTTTCATAATCAATACTCTTTCTAGAGGATTTTTTACAACTTATCTAGAAGGTTAATACGAATTATAAAAGTTAAAATCATCTAGGAAAAAGTTATTTTATTAGAATGATTGAGTTTAATATTTTCATATTTATACATAATTATTTTTTTTACTTACTTTTTTCACATAATCTACAAAAATTAAAAGCTTGATAAGGCATAAATTTAAGTATGTAATGCACAGTATAAACAAAGAGCTTTTTTTAGAGATGACTTGAATTTTATTGCAAAATTTGAGCTTTAAAATTAATAGTACAATAATAGACTTTTTGTAAATTTAATTAAGAGCTTTTAAATACTGTATTTCATAAGTCTAAGAAGTGCATATCATTCTGAAATAAATTCAGAGAAATGAAGAATTTAAAACTAGACTTTTTTACTCCTTTTAACAAACCTTTTTAGATCATAGAAAATTAAATTCTTGAAGGAAATCAATTAAAATTTATAAATACATTTATATCACGTTATAAAATTGACGAATTTTTACAAATATGGAAAATTAAAACTATATTTACAATATAAATTAGGAGATTAAAAGATTTCAGTCATGCTACTGAATATTAAATTAACTATTTAAATTAATTCGTACAACAATTACATGGCTTTCATTTTTTACTTCTGGAGGGTGGTGTTTTTGGGGGTGAATTTTTTTGACTGGACATGACTATCTCCAATGACACTTAAGTCGTATCGGCATGATCAACACGCCCCACTGTACTCTGTGTGTCCTTCAGGAGCTTTTATGGAATTATTCATTTGAGAAGTTGTCCTGCGCTTTCTCTTTTGAACTGTTTACCCGACAACTTCGACAATGAGGTTAATTTTTATTGGGCTGCCAGAAGACTCATGGCCCATAAGGCCGCTGTCCCAACGTAGGATAAAATAATTAAATTTTTTCTTTCTAATTTTAGATTTCACAACAAACTTGAATTTTATATTTAATGCATTTTCATTCTTTCCATTTTACATTAACTATCTTTTCAAGCTACCTTCTTTAAATATGTTAGATACTCTTTGCAATTTAATTAAAGGTTTAGCATATGTGTTTTACTACCTAACATAGTAATCTCAATTTACTGACTTATATGTAAACATAGTCAGACAATTTTTTATCAGTTTCTAGTTCTAACGTTGTAGTAATTATATTTAATAACTTTAATATAATTCAATAAAAAGTAATAACAACGCAGTTCGAATGCGAACAAAATGCACAACTATGAAAGAATGTGGTATGATCTGTTAATGACAAGTAATCTTAAGTATCTCCAGAGAATTGGAAAAATATTAAGGACGTAATTGCATTTCAATTTCCTGACATTATCAACAGGTAAAAAAAATATGTCTTTAAAAAAATTCAAAATATCCTGATTTTTGATGATCTCACGTGAAATATTTCATCTCTTCTACAAACATTGAAAGTCATAATTTAAGTGAAAACTCAAAAGAAAAAGCAGGTAAAGATTCCCTAATGGTGTGGAGGTAATTTTGAAAAATGGTGGCTTGAAAAAGAAAACATAAAAAAAAATCAAACTGATTAGCTCTTGTGTAATGACTCTCTCGTTTAGAAGTTTTAATAACAATTCCGATTATTTAATCAATATGCTATTAACCTGTGAGAAATCAGAATCTTTTGCTCGTTAACCGTAGACTTGGTCATTATGTTTAGGAATAATTAGCAGCTGAGGCAATTACTTAAAAATTAGAAGTAAATTTTGCTGTCTCATATGACGTAATTAGCTATTCGTTAAGGAGATATCTTCCGTTGGAAGACAACATAAAAATCTGGAAAATATGGAGAGCTTATTTCACTTTTCAATCGAAAGTAATAACAGAGTACTTTAAAGTTGAAATTGCCATTCCAATTAAGTTGAGTGTTTGCTAAATTACTAAGAGAGAAATGATTCTAAATGATAGTAGTTATTGGAATTATTGTCTAAAATGTAGGTTTAGGCAATAAAAATTTGTATATTGGAGATTTTTACTAGCAATTATTGAAGAATCCGATTAATCGATTAAAGTCAACGCCGTAAGAATTTTATGTGGAATTGATATTATATTTAAACAGGAGTAAGTTTTTCCACAGTGATTAAATAAATAAAATAAATTGTATAAAAATATGAAATTAAAAAAAAGTTTGAAAAAAAATTAATTTGTTGAATAATTCGCCAAATTTAAAAAATTGCTGTATTTATCGTAAAAAAACTAATTCTAAAAATTCTTGAATATTTTGAAATTTTTATCGAGAATGCAAAGTTAGCTTTTAATAAATAAACTGATATAAAATATGAATTTTTGTAAAAATGTAGAAAAATTAACTATTTTATTTTCGATTATTAACTTATAAAAAACGCCTTTTTCCTTTTTATTATAATCCGTTGTTGGTTTTTGGATATCTCACAAGAATGCGATCCACTGACACCTACTCCTATCAAAATTTAGTAATTTCTTACACCACTTTTTTTTTAAATTTAGTGAATCTATCCGCTTGTAAATATTTTTCTAAATATATGCCTATCTTTCACTAAAACCCTTCTCACGAATTTCATAAAGTGAAGATAATACTAAATTATGATTATTTGATTACTTAAGCAGTGCATGCATGCAAGCAAATTCTTCTTTGCGTTAGTTTGTCACAAACTGAGATCTTGCTCTACGATCATTGATCTATGAATGAAGATCATTTTAATATTTTATTTAAGTTCTTGTATTCGCCCATCTAACAGGATTAAGAGTGCTTTCAAATGCCTGCTAAATAAATAAATAAATTAATATATATATATATATATATATATATATATATATATATATATATATATATATATATATATATATATATATATATATATATATATATATATATATATATATATATATATATATAAATGTTTTGTTTTCATGATAGCTAATCTTATATGTAAAAACAATGGTACTAAATGCATTCAGTACTTCAAGAACAACTTCTTTTGTAAGTGGACCAAAATCATATTGTTAAATCGTCAAATGACAAAAATTTTAAAAAATGAACAAATAGATTGGCATCAAACTTTATAAATAATTTGTTTGGCACCACATTATTTTACATAAAATTTTAAAATAAACTTTATGTTTATATAAAATTTCATAGTTTCTCCAGTTATTTCAGTTTTAGATATAAAAAGTTGTAAAAATAACAAGTTAATTGTAAAAAGAGTAATTAATTTATAATTTGTACAGTCATAAATTGCTTTCTTTTAATAATACATCCATCTTATCCAATCATGATACTAAAATTTATTTAATAGTTATATTAAGTTAACTTTATAATATTTTTTGAATCTTTTAACATTTCCCAAATAAAAATTACAAATCTGATCATTCACGACATACTAACCACCTCTTTTCGACATTAAAGATGTATCAATTATTGAGTTTTGTAATCCTCTGTCTTTAATTATGCTTGCACATAAGACTATTGAAACAAACTTAAGATACTAATCTCCTTCCTTCCACTGGGTACATTTTACTAATAATCTTTCATTAATATAATAACTGAATTAAGCTTCATGAAATTAAAACAGGATTTATTTCCCGATATTCAGCTTATAATTTTAATATTTATGATCTGTAAAATTTAAGCATATAATATTAATATAGCTATTATTAAAATAACGAAACTCGCAAAATTAAATAATATAATAACTTACAACTCCTTCATCTTCTCATACTAGTAGAAAACAAATGCTTGTATAAAAACAAGTAATAGGAGTGATTTAATAGTAAACTAGTTAACCTATCTCTCTCCAGACATTTCTCGCATAAACTCTAAATTTCAAAAAGTTTTCTTCTTCAATAATTTAATTTATTTGATATATCTTTTTCTTAATCATTATATATTGTATAATGCTATATAAATACGTAAGAGATAAATTGCCCTTTTTCAAAATTATTCAGATAGTCATATGTGATGTATGAAGATAATTTTTTCAACTGATTTAAATTAATACCGAAAAGTTAAAAATAAGCAATTTTACATGAATTGTCAATCCTTTAGTATATTTACATAATGTATCAAAGAAAGATTTGGAAACTCTCAAGTACGCTTATTGAAGTCAGTGTATCAATAAGCCATTTAACTTATATAAATACTTAAATAATAGAAGTTGCTAGAAAAAATTAGAATTTTCTTGCAACATGCTTTCCGATAAGATCTTGTAGAAATACTGCAAATTAGTTTAATTTCAGAAAAAATTTCTTTATTGGTGAAATACCGCATTACACTAGCAGCAGTATTTATAAACCCTTGATTCAACAAAAGTTTAAAAAGAAGAAGATAAGTTTACACCCACTCGCTGTCGAAAATTCAACTTATTTATGAACACTTTTTCAGTGGTTCACCTAGCATCATTCCTTTGTTCATATTTGTCCTGTCTCTTTTTTTTTCATTTCCCTTCTTTAGAGACAGTTCCTTGTAGTGTCGGAAGTAAGCTTTTCATTCTGAGGTAGCTATTTTAAATCAATGTACTCTATCATTGAATGTATCTGAAATACACGTCATTAAACTTTGATGTGCATTTTAAATACCTTAAAAGAATGAATCTATTGTAAGACTTAATATAAAAATATCTGGATTCTGTTTTCTGGAAGAAATTTTCAAAATATTGTGTTATATCGATGTGCCTCAATAGCGTACCCTTTCCTTTTTATCCAGAAAGCTGAGCAGCTTCTTTTCTATGGTAATATGGTATCAAAAACTGATAACCTTGCTGTTCATTTTAAAAAGCACCATCAACCACATTGAATCCATGAGTAAGAAATTATCTTTTTAAGAACATTTCTACATTAGCCAGGATGATATTGAGTGCATATATTTATTTAAATATTATGTTATAGGAGATTATCATCATAACTTTACATGCTGAAACTCTGCATTAATTCTAAATCATTTACTAAAATTCTAAAATATTAAGTTTAGTATAACAAGACTGGATTTTTTTTTTTTATTTTCCTTGTAAATTGAAAACTCAACATTAAAAGCCTAACTCTTAATAGATGAAATATAAATTCAGCAAGTTTTTTTCTTAAAACAAAAAATATTTCTCTTATTAATAAGTTTATCAAATTCAAACATTCAAATTAATCAAAGGACAAACGAAGCAATATTTATAAATTCATCACATAAATGATACACTGAAGCTTTTTTTTCTTAGCAATTTAAGTAATACGTATCAACTCTAGATTTCAAATATTTATCAGCTTATTACAAAAAAAAAGTTTATCGCTATTTCTATATCGTTATTCTTACTGAAAATAGTTCATAATGTTGATACAGTAACTCAAGAAACTTTCCAAGAATCTTCTGACAATTTTTTAAATAATCTAAGAAAGTAACGCTAACATTTCGTCACGTGAGCAATTTAGATGAAAGTTAGACCGCTTAGAACTAATAAATAAGAGACATTGGATTTCTGCCAAGATGATTTCTGAAACATTAGACGAGCTTAACTATACCTTCATGAATCCAATGGATTCACTACTGTGCAACTACCATATCGCAACCAAACTTGCTGGTTAATACGTATCAGCAAACAATCCGTTTCTTTGAAACCTAAAATAGGAATTCTTTTTAAGTATATCATCTGTTCGCAATGTAGTCGAAAATGTTTTCAACGTATTTTTCTTAAGTTCATGTT
The DNA here is from genome assembly GCA_037975125.1 of Latrodectus hesperus. Classification (NCBI taxonomy): domain Eukaryota; kingdom Metazoa; phylum Arthropoda; class Arachnida; order Araneae; family Theridiidae; genus Latrodectus; species Latrodectus hesperus. Next base: position 119,821,127 of record CM075852.1, read on the forward strand.
TTAAAAATGATATTCCTCTTTCAATTATTCATGAATTTGAATACTGGCACCTTTACATGATACCTGCTTTGCAATTTAAATGTGCATTTTGTGATTCCTCGTTGAACATGAATGCCTGAAATGTACATAAAGCATTACATCACATTAAAATTTCATGTTTTATAGGTATGGTGATATATATATATATATATATATATATATATATATATATATATATATATATATATATAAAAGTGACAAATAACGCTTTTGATAAAGTAAAGAACCAACAGTTAGTTTAGGATGATGAAAACCGTGAAAAAATTATGAGAACAATATGTTTTCCTTAAAAAATATTTATATAAAAAGAAAATACATGTTAAGGGTCAATGTCACAACTTTTGTGCTAAAAAAGATACAATATTTGTTGATTTTGTTATAATTTTTAGATTTATCGTATTGTATATCTTAATACATTATATTAAAAACCTTGCTTCTTTTATGATTACTACCACCTCTGTATTTCCTTAAATATCAAATATTTTGCATTTAGTCTTAATATAGGTTATTGATTTTTCTCTAAAAAATATTCTAGATAATAGAAGTTTCCAATTTGACAAAATTTGTATCGGTTAATTTTTTGTGTGTTTCTTACTCACACAACAAAAAATTTTTTTCACCCAATAGCTTTTAAACCGGAAATTACTGTTTTAAGTGGATTTGACAAAATAAGATATTTGTTAATAATAATAATAATAGAGTTTCGTATGATTTCTCTTCCTTTGAATAAATTAATTAGAAATAATAAATATTAGAAAACTTAAAAAAAGTGTCATTTTTTAAATATGAATTGGAAATTGCAGGGTCAAACATCGTCGACAGATGATGATCATATAATGGTTGATTCGTTGATTGGTTTAATGACTTACAATCACTTTTGTACATGAATTTTGTTAAGTAATCAGGAACTTGAGAATTAAGATGTATTCCAAATCATTAAAAACATCGATATTTGAAATAGAGATTTGAACTCATGAACATTTAAACTGAAGCCCAACAATGGCTAATGGCTGTACGGATAAATGAATTTTTACCTAAAAGGCTAAAAGACACTAACAGTTGAATTTTCAGCTTGCCAATAATATGGAGTTATTCTTTATGTTGGATATCCAGAGTCATCTTTTTGGGTTTTGGGTTGGGGATATGAAATAATATCTATGGTTGAATAAAATTTCTCACCCTAGTATTTGAAGCTACTTTAAATATCGTTTCTTTAAATGTTTGTAACAACTGTGTATAAAATAATTAATTATTCAATATTTGACACGTTTTTTGGCTTTCGAACCGTTACAAAAAAAAAAAACAATGTCGTTACTTAACTGTATTTTTTAAATTACAGTAAAATTGTATGCATATAATTGTTTCATCTATTGATTTTCATTTTTTAATCTGTTCCATTTTAAAAATAAGAATCCATTTTGATATATAATCTCATACTATTCATACAATTGAAAAAGTATAGGATAATCAAAAATTAGCTATTTATTTTGAAAGATTTTCAATAAATTGTTACTATTGGTTCTCCATTTCTATAATGCCCTAGATAAATTCCCCAAATATTAAATTTAAGCTAAGTGAAACAATATTTCATCGAAGATAGTAAAACCTCTACGACTAAATGTTTTATTGAATGATTATATTTCTGGAAAATCTTGTGTACATATGATAGTTACCCTACTAACTATTTCTGATAACAGAGTTTCAAAGCCTGAGATTACTTCTACATTTATTTTAAACTTAATAACACATATAGAACAGACACTACAACCGCTTCTAATTAAATAAATGACTGAACAAAATTTCTTTTTTACAAATAAATACAAAGCAAAAATTAGAAGAGAACTAATTGCTTTCGCCTACAAAAAGTAATATTTAACAATCTATATAAAAATGATTCGATCTAAAAAAGGAGAAGCTATTAGGAACTCTATGTTGTGAAGATGACATCATTGTTTTTGCAATGATGATTTGCTTTCACCTCAGGTTATAGGAAAGAAAAACATAATCCGGTGTAATTTCAAGATGTTAGGAGTACAGTTAGGAAAGCGAAAAGTGGCGAAATGGATGAGGCAAGATGAGAAAATGTGCACATAACAAAAATTAATGCTACTTCAGCAAGAAATTTTTCTGCTTTTTATTTTCCTCGTGGAACCACGTAGGGAGCTGCTACACACTTTCCCAGTGTCATTCTCTTTATGGCACTCATCTTTTACTTTTGTTTTCATTTCAGGAATAAATGACAGAGATTCTTCCCCTCCCTCCAGTTTTTTTTTTTTTTTTGGGGGGGGAAGGGGAGTCTCGAAACATTTTCTCGCCTCTATTCATTTTTGCTGTAAAGCGTAAGATTTTACATCGATCTTTAATATTTTTTTTTCCTCTTTCGGTTTATTTTTTTCCAATCATCAAGTAAATTCCTTTCCTTTTTCAGCGCTTCTTTTGGGAGGGAAAAATAATGAGAGAGTATTTGCAAAATGCTTATAGTAGCAAAAAACAGAAAAGAATGCCTTAGATTGTTTATTTTTTTTTTCAAACCAGAAAGCTAAGTGAGCATGGCTTAAAATTTAAAAACAAAATCTGGCTCACTTTATTACTTTCGCTGAGATTCCATAAGCACTTAAGCTACAGAGAAAATACTTTGACGAAATAAAAGCTATTTCTTTAGTCTTTATTTATTAGTTCTATTCAAAATTTATTATCAGTACTTAAGTACATCTTTATTTATAATATTTTTTGTGTTTTTACAATTTATAAAAGAAACCAAATATTTTTAAAAGCTACTAAAGACACTTCTTTTTACTTAATAATCTCGTTTATTACATCTTAAACAATAAATCATTCAAGTTTTGGTAAAATGTATCTTATAAAAAGTTACCTAATTTACAACAAAGGACTGACTTTATCATAAAAATCTTCATGATGTTGACGATGATATTTTATCAGTTGTTTTTAGTATTTAAGTAATTTTTAATATTTCATTTAAAAAATAAGTTTTTGCTTTTATTTCTAATTTAATGATTAATTAGTTTTCTTTTCATATTTCTCGAGTGTAATTTTAGAAACTATACTCACTTGGAATTTCTTTACAATAATTTAATTAATCAATTTCAATGTTATGACTTCAGAAATGTTGATAAAAGAATGACAAATCAAAAAATGGCATATTACCTGAAAAAGAAACAAAGTGAAGTAAGTACACATATAATTAAATTTTAAATAGTAAATTTTAGTATATATACTACAAGTTCAATTATTTCATAACGACAAGAAAATTACCTTTTCTAAACATAAATCCTAATAACAATAAATAATTTTTGCTTTAAAATTATAAGACGAATTTTAATCAAAAAATATTGTAAATATAGACATTTACACTTGGATTCCTATATGTATTATTTGCGGGAAATTTCTTATGATAAAACTTAGTTATAATTTATGATCGGTTACTTAATCAGAGAAGAGTTAACTAAACAAATGCTTATATTTTAAGCAAATGCGATCAAAATTATGTGATTTTAAAAGATTTTCGTATAACTAGATCAGTAGTATTAAGTATAGGATACTTAAATATGAACGTTTGCAAAAATGCAATATAATTAATTATTTATAAATAAAGTGTTTCAAAACTGAAATAAAAATGAACCATCTTAAAAAGACTATAGATTATGTAAAGAATTTTTTTTGTAAACAAATGCTTTTATTTTAAAAGCAAATGAATGTAACAAGAGCAAGAAGTGGAAATTCTAGAGATTCTAGAACTTTGCACCTATGAGTTTTAGTAATAGTAATTTATAGTTAAATAGATAATGGGAAACTGGTGCAGCTGAAATATTTAACAAACTCTTTTAAAAAGTTTCTGGCCTTAAAAATATTTATTTCAACTCTTAGTTTATAAGTAAATATATTGCATTCGTTCCTTGTACTTTACAAAAGAAATTTACGTTTTCTTTAAGTATAAATCTCAGTAAATCTACACCCAAAAGAATACATAATAGTCAAAAACTACCCGGATTTAACATCTACATAAACAAAATCATTATTCTGTTTCACGGCCGTATATTTGTGTGTGGTCAAATTGAGAACAGCCCTTCTGTGTAAAAAGGGATGAAATTTATATCAGGATGTCGGTCTAAACTTTAAATTTAAAAAACATGCAATGATGTAATTAGTTTCAGAGATGTAACACTCCTCTGAATTCTCTTCACTTAAGAAAAATAGGTGTGAGTCTTTCCCTCCTTTTGAAATTCTCTTCGAAGTGTAACTACTGGAGGTAACGGGAAAATATTTATGACATCTTCTCTCCTTTCTACATTTCCCAAATATAACTTTTTCTTAATTTTTGAAATAGTAATGTTTTTTCCTCTCCAGCAAATGTGATTTCGCCTTCACTAATACGCTGCCAGCTCAAAATACATAAGAATAAAAAACTTCAAAATTAAAAAAAAGCTTTATATAGATGAGACTTCATTTCTAATCAGGCCTCCCCGAGACATATTCTTGACTGTCTGAATTTTACTGAGAACGAGGTTCTGGAGAATCCTATTTTATTTTTAGACGTTTTAATGATTTTGAGATGGTTCAGCTTAGCTACACCATCTGAGATTAGAAACAACAACAACAGAAATAAAAAATGCCTGCTAGTGAGCAAATTTAAAAACACAACTTAATTTAATTATATTATTAATTTTTGCTTGTTTAAGAAAGAAATTTTAAATCTCGTTTTAACGAAAACAATAAGTTCCCTGAGTTTCAAACATTGCTTAGATGCTTAAAAATAAAAAAAATGGAAGCTAAAATTACAGTTATGCGTTAATTGCAGTTAAAACAGTTGTATTAAAATTATCCTTTTGTATAGAATTTGAAAGCTTTCAAAATGCTTAATAGTCATTCAATAATCGCTATAATTCATAAATTTTCCTACTGAAGCAGATTATTAATAGATCAGATTAGTGTAATTTACACAGGCTGGCATTGCATTTATAAGAGTTAAACTAGTCAAAAGATCAATAGTGCATCTGAAACTCAATGGTAAAATAGGTCAAACAATACATTTTGATTTGGTTATTGATAATCGTTACTGTATCAATAAATAGCTGTCTCGTTAGGGCAGATTCTTGCATTTTATAATCTACTCACATGATCGTGACATAAAGCTTTTTTTAAAAAAGGAATTTTTACAGTGTTTAATCATTTGTTTTAGTCTTTTTAACTTTCTGTAGAATTATTACATATTTTATTACAAAAAGTGGAACTTAAAATATTTATTTAAATACTAGTCACTCACGATAAAGTGAGCATAAAATCTAAGCTGAGAACGAGTAACCTATACTAGTTTGTAAACTTTTAATTTATTTACATTTATATATGTTTACTTATATATATTTTACTTTGGTATATTTTTTTGTAAATTTTAGTGATCTAAATTTAATCTATGTATCAATTATTATAATTTATTTCAAAATATAAATTTTAAACATAGCTGAAGTATATTATGTAAATTTTACAACTATTCATTAAGACAATAATATGTTTTCTTCAAAGAAATTTATCCTATATATCTAGAGAATAAAAATTTATATTTTAAAAATAAATTTTTAGTTTACATATGATTATAGTTAAATTAATAGAAAAATTAATTTAAGTATTAGTTAGCATGATTTGATTGACGCTCTAAGGTAACTTTTTACACACGAGGATTAATTGGACCATACAGTCCAAACTACTACGAACAACCATGCGAAAAGTGGGAATCGAGTACACGAACTGTTGTACCGAAGGTCATCAGCAATAACCATTTAGTTTCAAGATTGACATAATCACGAGATACATAACTCTAGTATTATTACTTTTAATCTTTTAACTCTAATTTAGTTAACTTATCTTCAGAACCCGTAAAATAATTGATTAACATGAAAGTCAATTATTCAAGGAAATAACATGCAAAATTTAAGAGAATATACAAAGTTTAGATACAACTATTTTTTTTTAAAACAATTTCAATAATTTTTAATGTTGAAGGAAAAATTTACAAAATCATAATTTACATTATTTACATTATCCGCGTCAGTACAAAAGTAGACAGAACGAAATATAAGGTAGTTAAGTGTTTGGATTACATTGTTGTATGAATAATAAATTGGGTTAGACAAGCATATATAGAGCGATCAACATGCATAAACAGAGAAATAATTGAATTTATATTTATTATTTAAAATTTCTTCCTTTAACAGAAAATAAAAGAATATATATGTATAATGCAATACTTAATAAAACCTTTCCATGAGCAATTTAATGATGTACGAGATTTCTTTTTTTTCCTTGGTAACTAGTACTATACAACCTATCTTTACTATCCAAAATCCGTTTTTCTCTAAATCTTTAAAATACGCAATTTATTTTTCTTGTATAAAATCCTTCAAAAGCAGGAATACCTCAGGAACGTATTTTCTGGAAACTTGCGATTACCAGCACTCAGTTGAAAATCTTTCACAACTGCAGAATAGTTTAGTTTCCATGTGAATTTAAAAGATTCGAAAAGTTAAAAATATTTTCGTATCCAATTCATCGAATTATTCATAGGTATTAACGAATTCTTTTTTTATGTTTTTTTATTTTCTTTCATGATTTTATTCCAGACATAGAGATTGGGGCAGTACGATTAAAAAGTATGTCCTATCCCGAAGACTATGAAAAAATAACCATGATATATTTTAGATTAATTTAAAAAGTAAGCAAAAAATAACATAATTTATTTTTTTTACTCTTAAAAAATAAATAACATAATTTATTTTTTGGTTCTAACACGGTTATGAAATATTTTAAACTAAGTAATAAAAGGAATTTTTTATATGATATACAGCACTTAAGAGTAACGAAGATGACTCGAGCAAATTTTTAAAAAAAGTAAATTTTCACATTTTATAGATATTATAAACATATTTTAGTTAAGTCAAACAACTGTGAGAGCTATGTAACTGGAGTTATAAAAGTATAACAGAAATTAAACTCGATGAAATGAAAGTGAATTTTTGAAAGAAAACTCAGAAATTACATCAAAATTTCAGATGGAATTTCAGCCTGGAATGTATTGTTTCTAGATTATACATTTTCCTTTTTTTAATAAAAGTTTTAATGTAAAAACTAGAAAACTAATCCAAGTTTAAAATATGTATAATTTTAAATTATAAATTTTCATTTTAATTCATGGAAATCCAATGATATATTTGCGTATATGCTGCATTAAAGATTACCAGTCTTCATTCCTTACAGAAAATTGCATCGTAATAAATCGATTGCTGCAGAAAGATATTTTTTTAAAGATAATAGATCGATGAACTTAAGTAATTTTAATGCAGCTGTACAAATATAACTGCAAAAAGAAAACAGAAAGAAGGGAAATACTTTTTCCTCCTTCGAATCCCATTCACCAGAGGGTTAGCGAACAAAAAAATAATTTGTCATCGGCACACACCTTCCTAAAATCTCCATGAATCACCCGTCACTTAGGAGAGCTCCAGATAACGACAGGCAGAAAAAAAGTAAACAAACAAAGGGCACCCTTCCTTTTCTGCCCTGAGCACCAAGGGGATGGACATCATTTGGTTGGAGTACTCCACCCCGCGATGCTGTGGCAGAGCTAAATGAAGTTTCGTTTTGCCCTCCCCTCCTCTTAGCCATTCTTTCCTTCCATTCACCCAGTGATGAATTGCCCTCCAGGGGCTCAGAAGAAGCAGGAGGGTGGAATGCGATTGTGACTGCCAAACAGCAGGGTGGTAGGGTCAGGACGATCTGCCCAGTCGGGGTTCCATACAGCCCCACTCACTCACTGCATGGCATATATGGACATAGGTGATTGCAAATGTTTCATAAAAACACACGTCATAAATCTTCGCTCTGACGCCTGCCTCGTTCAACTTACCAGACGAGGATAGTTCGACAAGGGGATCAGCCAACAATTGCAAAACCTGCAGTGTTATCTCTGGGAATGGTGATAAAGTACACCTGAGGAGACAATTTTCCATTATGTGTCCCTTAATGTTACGATGACTCAATCACTTTGACAAGAGATTGCTTTAAAATCTTCGTTTATAGACGCGAGACTGTGTAGGGCCCAAGAAAGACCACCCAGCTTCTTCTGCCTTCAAGGAGGTAGTGAAGGTTGTCACCAGGACCACTGTGGTGCAGCAATACATTTTTCAAATCGCAGCATGGGACTAACCACTGCTATTCACTTTATGAGACTACGTAAATATACCTTTTGGAAATTTTCTCAGAATTTCTCTTTTCAAGCATTTTTTTCTTTTGATACTCTCCCGGGGAGAGATTATAATAATTTTTATTCCCATACAATCTCAGATTTTTTTTTTCTTTTTTATGAAAGAAAATTTCTTTAATGATGAGTATATTCCCGATATTTTTAAGGCAGCTATTTTATTCATTACTAAAGCAGTGAATTGCTGAGTAATATTTTTACAATTCTGTATTTGTTACATTTAACTAATTCATTCAAAACTAATACAATAATTTTATTTTATTTTAATTATTCATTTTTTTGTTCTTTTTTAAATCATCAAATGATTAAAGGAGCAAAAGAATATAATTATGTTCAAGATCTAACCTAATAGATGTATGTTAGATTATATTTGTATTCAAATTTTAAAACTTTTTTAAGTTATGTAATTAAACATGTATGAATAACTACACAAAACTTTAATTTAAATAGATGAGTACTTTTCAAAATTTTATGTACAAAAATTATATATATATATATATATATATATATATATATATATATATATATATATATATATATATATATATATATATATATATATATATAAATTATCTGCGCTTACAACTCTTAGTATACTAAGTCATAAGGACTATCATTATTGAACTGATTCATCAAAAAATGAAAATAAAACTGAGCTTGTGAAAGGTCTTAAAATTTCGTACGAATAAAAATATGATCGGAGCTGGGAGTGATAATCAATTACACATTGCTTAAAAGTATCTTATTAAAAATACCTTTGTTTATCAACGTAAAAGCTTTTAAAAACTTTGAATGAAAGAAGTTTGCATTCATTTGATAAGTTTCAGCATTGAGTCTTATTGCGTTGAAAGCTTTTTTTTTCCACCGCGATCCATTAATTAAGAGCTTTCAAGCACCCAAAAGGCATTAATATTTTTCTCTTTCTAAAAGGTATCGTTTTTTAAAAATACTATTAAAAGAATTCATTTGTAATCACGTATTTAAACTGAAACGAAGCTTTCTGCTCATTGAGCATTAACTCGAACAAATTTGAATTAATTTTGTAGAAAAAAAGAGATTGTGAAAAATTCAATTAGCTTTCTTAATGAATCTTCCTTTTACTATAATATCTAATAATATTTTTTAAATGTGCGTAAAAATGAGCTAACAATAATCTCATATATAGAAGACGTATGTTCATAAGGAAAATATCTGAATAATTCATTCATAAAAATTAAAAAGCTTCAATCAAAAGAAAAAATGTACTTCCTTGGAAACCTTATAACATCTATAAAATATACTATAAACTGCAATGTTTCAACACTTAGGAACTTCATATGAATAATATAATAATAACGAATGAGTTTTCTACGTTAATAATTGGAAATTAAGTTTATCAAATAACAAAGAATTCAGTGAAGTTATCCATATATGTCTGTATAATTTAAAATTAATGCGAAATTTTAATGCTTTGAATACAAATATAATGTAACACAATACAACAATCTCATTTATAGAAAATAGTATAGAAAACTTATCAAGAATATAAATGTATATACACAAAAGAGCTGCATGCAATTTGTGAAAAATTTATAAAAATTGCTTGATACTTTGAAGAAAACATCTCTTAATGATACAAATACATAATCTTAATTTTTAAATTATACTACAGCAAAAAATATTTTTTACTCCTTTTTTCATATTTAAATAGATAGCTTGCCTGTTTAATGAAATTTAAATCAAAATGATGAAAAGTTAATTAAAACTGAAACTCTTTCCGAAATCAAAATAAACAAATCAATCTAAAAACAATTTATGAATAACAAAGTTTTCTCCGGATTTTTCTGCAACGTTAGTAAAAATATTTAAATATTGTAAAAAATTATCACCTTAAAATCGCTTAAGAATATTTTTGAATCAAGTATTCAGAGATTTTACAATATTTACTATTATAATATTGCAAATATTATAATGGCAGATTTTGTAAGTATTTATCTCTGAATATTTGATTCGAAAATAGGCTTAAGTCATTTTAACATGATAATCTTGAAATATTGAACATTCATTCCATAAAGAATACAATTTACCTCAATGTATAGTTTTTTTTTATAATCCTAAAATCAAAAAACAAAAGTCTAACTTATGCAGTATGTATAGTCAGTAACTGATTTCGGTTTATTTGCCCCACAACGGTTCAGTATTTTTCACCTAGCTGGTAGCTGAAGTTTTAGCGCCTTGCCTTCGGTACAATAGTTCGGGAATTCAAATATCACCCAAAGCACATTAGTTCAGAATCCACTTTAAGCAGCAGACACTTGTCTAACTAGTCCTCGTGTTCAAAAAAATGACCTAACTAAACTAAACAGTCATAAACTTTTAAACAAGCTGATATGATTTTTAAAAAAATTAGCGAGCATTTAATAAAATCTCTAAACCACTAAAAATAACAATGGCACTCCTGAAATCTTAAGAAGAAAGTTAGGTTACATAAACGATTATAATATTATTGTTTTTATTTAATAAGTGACATACTTATCTCTCTGAATACAATAAAATTTTGTATGATAATTTTTTATATAAAGAAACGACATTTCTTTGAAGGAAACTATAATTTTCTTCTAGATGAAAGAAAGCTATAGAGTTAGATATATCTTATTGCTGTGTGTGTGTGTGCGGTTTTAAAAAAGAAATAAGTAATAGTTAGACAGTAAATAAAATTGATACTATTCCTAAAATTTTGTATTTATGTGTGCACAATGATCTATCAATCTAACGCACAAGTAGGGATTATTTTGTACAGAATGAGCTATTGACCTTGTCACAAGTAATAATATACTTTTCACGAATGATTAAGAGATTTCCATTGAAAATGACAGTTTGAAAAGTTTTCAAATCATTTAATTCATCTCGTGGGAAGCAAAGGATGTAGAGGGCAGAACTGACCATTCACCATTGTCGACGTACAGCAACTGGACACGTGTTCTTCACAACCAAATACTTTACGTGATTGTAAGGTAGCATACCGTTTCAATTTTCAGTCGCACCCACAGAAATTTCAGGATTTGAGGAACATGCAAAAATGAAATAATGCAACATTTAATACTTCTTTGATAGTTTTAAGGTTTTTCCAGCCAACAGAAAATATTTTTATAAGATTGAAGCCAAATTATTACATAAATGGTAAAGGTATATTTCATATTTTGGTTAAAAAAAAATTATAAAAAAAAAAGAAATTTGTATGGTGGATATAACTACTAACAAAAACTTTGCATATTATATAATAGGAAAATACTTATATAGAATAACAAGAATTCTCAGTTTTGCATACGAATCTCGTATATTTATTCAAATTGAAATCGTTGATGTTAGGGGATGAAACAGCTTAATCCGAAATTCTTCACTCAGACTTTGAAGAATCATTTGAATAAACTAAAACCGTTAAGACTTGCAATAAGGCCATTAAATAAATGAGTCATTAGTGAATTAAACACCGTAGATTGAATTAGGCGTTATCATCACAATAAGCATATTGTTTGTTAAATGCTCTGCTTTCACTAAGTAGCCTGTTCGTAATGGATGTATTTCCGACATAATTGCAGTTGACCTTCAGGACTCCTCATTAAGTGCGCATCACGTAAAATGAAAATTGAAGTTAGTCGCCACAACTGAACCTACAAAGCACAGCTATAAATTGTCTCAATACTCAGAATACCAATTGATGAGCCTTATTAAAAGCCCTCAATGAATTAATTCATTGTAATGAAGCAATTCCCTTAATCTCAATGTCTACAGAAAAGACTCGTGCGAATAACTCTTGCTGAATATATACATATATATATATATATATATTAAGAGACAAAATATCATAATAAATCAATTTAGAAGGAATAAAGAATATAAAAAATATAGGCATATATCTAACTACCAGCGCAAGAGCAACTAAAGAAAGGTAAATAAGGAAAGTAATATATAAATTAATAATTCTCAAATTTTAAAATGCAGTTCATACTTTCAAGATATTAACTGTTATTGGAATTTCAAAACAATGTGACACTGTAAAAGTGTGTAGGAGATGTTCTTTTTGCAATTTTTGTCAGTTATCAGTTTGTATGCATAGATATATTAAAAATACAATCTTCTATATTTTATTACGTGTCTCTAGTCAGCGTGCCTGACTATGGATAAGGAGGCCCTGAGTTCGAATCCTGGTTTGGGTATGGATGTACTTTCTCTCTCTATCTATCCTGTCTTTGTGCTTGCCTTGTATGAAAGAGGTGTGAATGGTTGCCTACTCTATAAACGGGAACCTATGGCATGTGTGTAGAGCAAAGTCGTACTTTCACCTTCATGGTGCTCTGATTAAAAACGAAAGACGCTCCCAATTGACTTAAATTCACATAGCCAAGGCATAGCGTGCTTGGCTTGTCCAAGTGTCATTAGTAACAACAACAAAAACAATTACGTGTTTCGAAAGAGTAATCATTTTGAAAACACCAGTTATTGGGAACAACGATTAATGAGAAGCAATGTTTCTGTTAAAATCACATAACATTAAAAAAAATATCAACAGTGATCTATTTCACGGTGTTTACGAATATACGTTTAATATATTAACTTTTCCCGGTTTCTTATTTTCGGAAACCTTCCGCAATTATAAATAACAATAATCAAACCATATCTATTGCATGTCATCATTATTTGATTAACTGAGCTTATTTTATTAACAAAATTTTCATTCTTTTTATAAAAAGAAGTTCACAGAAATTTTGAAGTTTCATAAGGATATAATCAGATTAACATCTTTTGAATATTTCTTTAATTATTTCGAATATTGGTTTAATTGTAGTGAAATAAATCTCACTAATAAAATCAATAATTCAGAAAATTTATAAATGTTTAGGAGAAATAATGATGTAAATTTAAAAACAAGTTTTTATCCAAAATTCTTCAGTTTAAAATATAATATTAAAATATTTTAAAGAATAATATTTAAAAACGTCTCAGATTTTTATTATTTGTTATTCCATTATTTAATTCACTCACATAATGCAAATCTCAACTTTTAAGCAATTTATAAAATAATTTTCGCATTTACACAAAGTTTACAGAAATCCTTCTATTCAATATAGAGTTAAAAATAAAGCAGCCTTTATATAGCACTATGTTTATTCATTTCGCTCTGAGCGAACAACTCAGAATTTCTTAAACCTGTTTATATAAAGAGGGAGGATTAAAACGCTTAAACCTTTTTTTGTTGCTGCAATTTAGTTTTAAATCAGGACTTTTTTAAATAAACTTCAAAAAAAGTAATGTTGACAGAAATAAAAAGTGGATTTAAAATTAAATACAAATCTCATCATGCGTAAACCAGATGCAGTACTTTTGTATTTGTAAATGAACTCTCATTTATATCGTTTCCCGTTGCATTTCAAGTGTAAAAGGTTGGTGTAATTAAACTATTTCTTTAGCGACGTGTCCTTTAAAGAATTTAATTTACTACGTCTTCCAATTAATTTTTTTCCACCTTTTGTTAGCTTTCCCTGGAAGATTCAAGTATACTTTTCTCAGTGAGGAATACCCCCTACTTAATTACGTAAAAGTAACTTTTGAAAAGGGGCGCAAACAAAGCAAGGAGCGAGCCGCTGTCATCAAACGAAAACTCCTCGGCTGGGACGCGCTAGATATAAACTTCTCAAACAGAAAAGAAAATGGTTAAGAATTTTAATGATATGTATCTTTCTCCATCTTCATTTGGCGATGTAACTTTCTCTCGCCGCTTTAAGGCAAACAGAAAACGTGTTCCTCACACTCGAATATTGAGTTCATTTATATGCGTAATGCAAGACCTAGGTCTACTGCGTGAGTTGTTAACAAAGCAGCTCTGTCTGAAGGAGCATATGTCAAATGTGACTTGTTCTTGACGAAGTCTCGGTGTTGTTTGAGCAACATTCGGAATTCATTCGACTGCTGATGTTCCATTTTAAAACTCCAAAAATTAAATTTTTATTTTCCTTTTTATTAATGTAAATTAATGTTGTTGTTGTCGTGTGACAGGTGCAAAAAGAAAAAAAAAAGAAAGAAAAGGTAAAAAAAGACAAGTCATATGGAACCAAAGGCATGGAGCACTGCCCTGGCCAGATCTTCAGCTTTGCCGTATCATGACAGCAGTTCAAATCGATGTTGAAGAGGGTCGAGGCAACAGAGATGCAGTTGAAGAGATGCCTCGGATCCAGCGGAACTCCTCTGCTGTGAATGTAAATTAATCATAACTAATTTGTAATTTAGAGAAATACCTGTTCTTTTCTTCAGGCAAATTTATCCATTAAAATGTATTTGGAATCTAGAATAGGAGAAATATCGAATTATATATTTAAAACAAAATCATTCTACAGAATCCTGGTGGCTTAGTGGCAGCGTTCCACGCTCCCCAGGCACAATTCCGAGGTTTAATCCTCGGGATATGCAAGGTCATCTTAGCCATTCATCCCTTCAGTGGGTCGATAAACTGAGTACCAAGCATGCTTGGTAACTAAACTCAGGGGGGTTCGCGTTAGGCTGAGCACCTAATCGAGGCATAATCTTCGCCCCCCAAGGCCTCTGGGTCAGGAAAACAGATATGGGCACTGTAGGCATTGGCCTGTCGTGCCACAGAGTTTGGTTTAAATCATTCCATAAATTAATCAAAGAATTTTAAATAATTTCATCGAAATATAGAAATTTTAAACGTATAGGAACCACAGATATTTTCCTTACAAGGATAAAAAATATTATTTAATTTTAGACAAAAAAAAACTAAATAATTTATGCTTTAAGTTGACATAAAATATAAAAATACTAATAAAATCAATTTCATTCTTAAATGATAAGCATAAGAACTCAAAACAATACTAATTTTTAATTAAGATATCTAGAAAAAAAAAGAATTCTGGAACGAAATTTACGAACTTTTAATACATGAATAAATTAGCATAATTAGCCAGCAAAATCCTGTATGCACAAACATTATATACTTTTAAACTATTTAAACCTATGAATCCGTTGAGAATTTAGCCAAAGACTTCACAAGGATACAGCACTCTTAATTACTAAAATGTTTGCTGAGGATAATGTGATAAATTGCGTATAATAGCTGTAACTGTGTCAAACAGGAAGGCAGTTGTGTAATATAAGTTTGACATTAATTCTGCTATAAGAACAGCGAATTGCTTTCATGATATCTTTCACAATTAGTGACGAGTAAGAATTCCAAAAAAATGTAACGAAAGATGTATGTGTCTAAGTCAAGGACTTCGCAAGCAAACAATCTCGTCACGTCCAAATAATTTCGAAAACATTTTAACAACTGAAAAAAATCCAATAAAATCATTCTCAACTTCAATTAAAAATATTTTGTGCTTCGGAAACTTGATCCTGTGACCTACAGAAATTTTTATACAGTAATATTGCTCTGCAATGGTTGGTTACAAACAACTATGAAGAGACTAATTAATACTTCGAGGCTATTTTTGTTTTATCATCAAAAAGCACATTTCTCTATTTTTGAATTTGT
Source organism: Latrodectus hesperus (assembly GCA_037975125.1). Lineage (NCBI taxonomy): Eukaryota > Metazoa > Arthropoda > Arachnida > Araneae > Theridiidae > Latrodectus > Latrodectus hesperus. Next base: position 119,836,963 of record CM075852.1, read on the forward strand.
TATGACATGATTTTTGATTATGATGGGCATCAAAATAGCTTTTACACGCCTACATTAATTGACAACAAATACATGACGTCCAAAATAAAACACATAACTGATATATTATTCACCTATCTTTTTTGGTTTCTTTAAGATATAAAACGAAGTATATATACAGCATTATATTGCTCAAGACCATTCGAGGACTTCTGTTCAATTTCTTGGTGCTCTTAAAAATAAAAGTAAAGAACTTTAACGCGGTGGTAGCCTGGTGGTGAGGACTTCGGCCTTCCATCGGGAAGGGCGAAGTTCGACTCCCAATGTTGGCAAAGACTTACCGAGTACATGCTATATACGTGCTCATTAAAAATGTGGAATTGAAAGTCCTGTTGTCTGTCTTTGAGCAGTTACCATGGGTGTAATGGTCTGGAGAAAATTTCCTCTCCCTCTAGATCAATATCAAAATTAAGGGAGTGGATCCTCAGGTGGTGCCATCTATGGGAGGAGCTTAGAGCAAAGTTGTACATTCACCATCGTGGTTCTCTGGTTAAACGAAAGACGCACCTTACTGACTTAAATTCGCATACCCAGCGGCATAGCGAACTTGACTAGTCAAAGTGTCTTAAGTAACAACAATAGCAACAATGTATTTGGCCACAGTCACAAAATATTTTGGATATAGGGCTGAATACTCGAACTCAAATTACGTAATCAAAATTACGGGCTTTGTATTAAACCTTTTTCATTGAATTTAAGCTTTTATTGTTCTCAAATTATATCTTTGCTATTCCATTCGAGGATTTGTTTGTTTATTAGTCGCTCAACGGTCATTTTTTGCACACGAGCACTAATTAGACCGGGACCTACGGTTTAAAGTGGATTCTGAACCACTACAAACATCCATGCCCAAGGTGGGATTCGAACCCACAAATTGTTGAACCGAAGGCAAGAGCGCTAACCATTCGGCTGCTAGCTCGGCTTCCATTCGGGGGAAAAAGCCTTTGCCAGACACATAGTCTTTCTTATCTTACCGTGATTTGCCATCTCATTTCATTCAATTATTTCTTTATCCACATTGAGATGGATCTAACTAAATCCGTAAATTGAGGTATTCCAAATTGTAAGAGTGTACATAACAAGATAGACCGAACTTATTTTTAATACTTTCATATTGTGGTATTTAGTTGAGTTTATTTTAGATGATGAAGAATTTGCATCCAGTTGAGGGATATAGCCATCACTTTGTAATATCTTGGGAGATAATTGTTCTGACTGATCGAACACAAGATTCTCCTTCGAATTTAACATTGAATTTACGAAAAATGCAACAGTTATTTAATATTTTTTTCTTAGGCTTATATAATTTTGATTAAAGCAACTAGTATACTCAACATTACTTAAAAGATTTGAAATGAATGCATAATTTGAAGTCAGTTCATAAAACTAAATTAAGATTCGACGAAAAATTATTTTTTCCAAAGTTCGTAGATTGTCTTAAAAACTTATAAATTTCTGATGTATGTTTTTCATCAATTCTGTGACGTTGATTCACAGAAAAGATTTGGATTTTTCTTGTCGTTCTTTTCTTTAATTTTTACTATAGATAACTTAATGAAATTTATAATAATTTTATATAAATAATTATAAGTGCCAAAAAAAAGCGATTTTTTATCTGTTAAATGCAAAATCAACAATGAAATTATTTCTTTAAATTACAAACTTCATGGTATAATTAGGAAATTTGAATTATTTAAATATAATTTTAAAGCAAAATTATTCGAATAAAATTCTTATTTCTATTTTATTTGGGCTTATTTGAACAAAAATATTTTTAAATTTTGAAAACTCTATTATAGGTGAAGAAATTTAGAGGAGGTAGTACAACTAACTTAGTACTCCTAAATTAAAGTTATTCACACACAAAATTATAATATTTTCATTAAGTTGAACTATAGGAGCTTTGTATAAGAAATTCAAGGGCACTTTTTCTATAGAGTGTTAAATAATCATTTCTAATTAGCCAGTTAATTGAGAGTAGCGACTAGTATATCAGATAGTAGAGATTGTTTTAATATTGGAAAAAAAACATTCATTTGCAGAATAATGAGTCTTTTTAAAATAGAAGGAAAAACTTCATACCAAAAGATGAAGTATTTCCTTTTATTTTAAAAAGACTTATTATTCTGCAAGGCAGGCTGTGAAAAATATATGAAATTTTCAAATAATAGACTTATTATAAATTTTTACAATAATCAAAGACGTTTTTTTTTTCAACAATTTCATGCGTTATTAAGAAATACGACAAAACTTGCTTTTGGAAATTGTAAATGACAAAATTACTTGAAAATGCAGTAAAATTAAATTCTTGAAATGCTCAATAAAGTTTTAGCCAATTTAAAGTAGTTTAAAAGTTATAAATTTGAATTATATTACTTAAAATAAAAAATTTAAAAAATTGCCACAGAATTCAGACTATATAAATGTGCAAGGAAAACTCCAAAAAAAAAAATCGAATTTTATTTCATCGCAACATTTGGAAAAAAAATCTATACGTTTTTCAATCAACATTTGTAATAAAAAATTGACGCCATATTTTTTAATTTTAACTAAATGGCTTAAATTAAGATAACATTTCTAGTAAAAGTAAAAGCGTGTCAGTTCTAGATAATTCATTGGCAAAATGTTGAAAGAAATACTTCTTGAGTTAAGTTTCCCATGCTAAGAAAAACTTTGAAGGGACGAAATTTAACTGAAACACCTCTTGCATGTGAAAAGATCCGCTTGGCTTTCTCTTTAAATAGAGTTGTATGTGAGGGATCAACATCTAGTCTGAGACACGTCCACAAACATCTAAAAACTTTGATAGAAAAACTGGCGTGAAGGTTTTTTTGTTTCTGTTTTCGTTCTTTTACCATATAAGAACGGCCGGATAGTGACGACAGCACTATCCGGACGCTCTTATACGGTAGAGAACAAAATTAAACAAAAGAGGAAAAAAGAGAAACAGAAATGATACCGACGACAAAAGAAAATAAAACTATTTTCCCAGCAGACGATTGGTTGGTTCGTTTTGATGGTAGAAGTTGTAGTGTGTTTTTTTATTATTATTTCGGTCTAAGAGAATGTCTGCTGTGTGTTTCGAGGATTGTTGATGCACTTACATAGCTGAAACGCGAAAGGCTTTTTTTATTATTATTTTTTCTCCACAACGAATAAATGAACGAACGGACTTGAAATTTCCGTTTGGTTTTGGTTTTAAAACAAAAACATTTTTCTAAACTTATCACAATTCTTATAGCTACGTCGTTATTTATTTTATTAAATTCCGAATCAAATCAGTCTAGTATTAATTTTCTTAAAATTTTCCAGCTACAAAAATAAAAAATAAACTGCTTATCAATGATCAGTTCATAGTTGTGTGTTTCATTATTACACGCAATAAAGCTTATTTTTTGAGTGTTCTAATGTTACGCAGCGCATGTAATACATTAGTATAAGTTTTCATTTTTCCAAAAATGCAACAGAATTGTAACTGGAACTTTAATTAAGTTTTGATATATATCACTTATATTGGTTATAAAGGAAAATCTTAGTTATAAGTTTCTGTCATATATAACTGTAGAATTCTATCAGGGGATTTAAAAAAAGTAAAGTCGTACTTTCACCTTGGTGGTGCTCTTATTAAAACGAAAGACGCTGCCTATTGACTTAAATTCGCATAGCCAAGGCATAGCGAGCTTGGCTTGTCCAAGTGTGTCATAAGCAACAACAACATAACTGTAGAATGATTTTCTCTATAATATGCAAAATACTAGCTTCAGTATAGTACTAAATAGTGAAGTAATATGGACTATTAGAAACTAAGAACATATGTACGTAATGTCTGCTTTTTACAAAAAAAGGATAAAATATCTAGAAGAGTTTTTAATAATTTTCTTGCAGCTATAAAAGAGAGTATGTTTCTCATGGCTATAATAAAATGCAATGACATTTGCAAGAATAACATCATTCATCAAGGAACATTCTGCTTTTTGTTACAATTTTGTTCCTTAAATTTTTTTCAAAAATTTAAAAATTTTAAAGATGTTTTTTGTTATTCTAAAATCTTTTAGTTGTCAGTGAAAATCATATCATTTATTAGAGCACAAATTAAAACACCCTAATTTAATACTTCTAACTTTTACGTAAATAAAATTTTGAAATTGCTATAAGGAATATATCGCAAGAAATGTTAATTAAAAATTGTATTAAGTATATTTCTGACATAGTTTTAATACCCCTATTTAATATCTTCACAAAACATTTCAGTAGAAAAAGTATGTAGCTGTGTTATAAGAGAACTTAAATGAGATTAACAAGTTATGAAAAGGAAATTACTGGTTCATTTGAAACAATAATAAAAAATTTTGGGAAAAATTCATTTTGTTCAATCAATTACAAACCTGACAACATCAACTTTTTTTTTTCAAAAAAAAAAAAGTTTTCTCCCATTAGATTTTAGATCTATACAATTTAAAACATGCGAAAAGATTAGATTTTGCACAATGGAAAGTTAAAAAATAATGTAGAGTTATATAAAGAGTATTCATTTTTTAAAAATCACATTAGATTTAGGATATAAAATCTATAAAACTACAAGAGAGCAATAATCGATCATACAGACCATAACTTCGGAACTTAATTGCGTACCACTTTGAACATTGTTTAAATAACGGAAAATAAATTTTGTGGAAAGTTTAAGCAAATTTATAAGAGAAAAACTTCATTCAAACTATTTTACTAAAATTTTTAATATATTTAAATTTAAATATAAAATTAAGCATAATTAAAATAGCAAAGTCCGCTAATTCAGACTTTTACGATGCAATAAAGTAACTATGGTTAGTCAAAAATTTAGACATATCAAGTATTCTTTAATATAAAAGAGCAAATATTAATCTTAGAAAATTGATATTTAATTGCCACATCAACTTATTATCTTTTCAATTACCTATTTCAATTAAATAATTTGAGAAAATTTTAAGGCTAAGAAATTACAGCAACCGAAAATATCTATGATTTTAATATGCATATAGCATCAAGCAGATAATTAATTGCGAAAAGTTAAACTCCTGACTTTAGTGAAATAATATATTCATCCTCCATGATATCATTGCATTAAAATATTTATCCCCTTAATCCTTTTAATATTTATCCCCATTATCCTCAGAATTTTTACTCTATGCACTTTCAAAGAATAAAATTGTACAAAACGTTGAATCATGGCACTTAAGCAATAGTAAAAATGACCCTTGAGACATTATACTTATTAGTTTTAATGAAAGATTACAATCATAGATCTTATCTTGGAGAATATCACCGTTGTCATTTAGCTATGAAAACTTTATTTTGTAAAAAATAAATTTTAGTTAACACTGAATTTAAAAACGGCACTATTTAAATGAAAGGCAAATAAACTTTTCACAATCATCTGGATTAATTCAAGCTGGAATCATTCGCGAAGTTAACTAACACACTTCGTTCACAAGCACAACAGTAAAAGTTCCTTTAACAAACAATAATATTGATGGCAATATTTAAAAAGTTCAAACTAAATACCTATTTTCCTTACAGCTTCCCATATGAAACATTATAACTGATAACAATATGCAATAGCAGTTCTCAGGTAATAATTACTAATTTGAAAAGATGTCGATTAATGGAAATAAATTAAGAGAAAATTCAAATTTAAATCAATTTATGTGGCTTAATCTAATGAAATGATCCAATTATTTTAAAATAATTTATGATTATTTATTGAAGAGCTTATAACACAAAATATTGTTAAGTTGTTAATCAACTCAAATTCCACCAAGGAATTTCTTGGTAAACTTTTAAGAAATTGTTCTTTGTAAACTATATCGAGGAATTAGAACTACTTCTATTGATTTTTGTCGCGTGTTTTTTTACGCTATTGTTTTGAAGCAAGTTTTTACTTTTTCACATTTCAATATACGTCGAAACCACTTTAATTTAAGATTTTGTACTTTAAAAAAGCATATTCTGCTTTGGCTCCTCAAAACACTTCATATTTTTCTTTTACATTTTTTGTGTTCAATAATTTTTTTATGCAACAGGAAATGACGTACGTTCTTGTTGTTTTTCCTATTATTGATTTTAATTAATTATAAATTTTTTACAGATCTATCAAAATCAGATAAAAAATGATTGTTAAAAAAAAAGAAACTTTCAGACTGGAATTTTTTTTCTTCTGGAATATTTTGTTTGCAGTGTGTTTTTCAATGGAGAATATCGTAACAGAAAAATCGGAATATTGATATTTAATTAATAGCATCCACTCAAGAACGCAAAAGGTTCCACTTCATTGAAGAATTTTGAATTGCCTGTCTTTGAAAAACTGTTGTATGTGTATGCATTAACAATTTATTCATTAATAAGTTTAACAAAACTCAACAACGCACTGAAAAATAAAACGGTTCTTAATATACATTTTTATAAAATTTGTAAAATTGTATCAAGATCCTTTTGAAAATACAAAATGACATCTTTTATCAGATTTTAATAAACTGATGCATTTTTCATGGTGTGATTTACATTTTAAAACAATATTCTATATAGATGTTATGAAATTCTCCTAAATTAAATGAGTTTGATGTAAACCTATTTTTAAGCTCCAAAACACACATTTTAAACGAATAAACTAGAATTATAAAACGCATATTTCTCCAAAAATTTAATAAATATTATTACACAAATATTTTTCGTTTCAAAATTAAACAATTTGAAGATTGTAAAATTATAAAACTTCATTTTCCGATGATGAAATGATTCATCTAGGAAGTTTTTTTTTTATTTTATTTTATATTATTTAGATAATATAACAATTTTAAAAGAGAGAGATTTCCCTAACATCTTAGTTCTTCTAGATTAACTAATGATTTTAACATAATTTTGATAGTCTAGAAAAATTGTAAACGCCTGCAAAAGGGAGATGCATCCTTCCTTTATCTTACAACGATAATTTATCCACAATGCTGAAACTTTTAACTACATGATATTGAGTTGTTTGGAAATTAATTTCGTTTTTTATGAAAATGAAAAACGGATAGCGAATTTGTTTTACTGAATTTTATAGTCTCAATTATAGTCCAATACCTTTTGTCATCTTTTTGCAGTATCAGGATTCCACACTCATAAAAGGATTGGTTTTTGCAGACAAAAATATTCATTGTGAAAAATGAAATCACTTTCCGAACAACCCAATAAAGTAAATGCATTTTGAACAAAGAAAACGTTTCCATCATTCAGCATTGCTAACATATAAATCATCTTTTTACTAAATTTTAGAATACAGAAGATTATGCAGTATAATACACTATAGTTGTTGCACCAGCATACTTCCCTGTATCTAGGTCTGAGTTGGGCTCTACCAGTTAGATAGAAATAGCCTGGAGGCAGGGACCGAATAGAAGGCCCCCAATTCTTGGACTGTCACCACCAGAGGTATCATTCCACTTGGAGGACATTGCGATCCCACCCATTTTCAACTTTCTCAACCACCTTCTACGAACACGACGTATCTTCAGTTGGCCGAGATTCGAACTCACTACCTACCGATAATGAGCGCGATGTGACCAACCAGGCCACTGTGGCCCTTACACTGTAGTTGTATTAAATTTCTGCTTTCTTAATGGATGATAGGAAAACTGAACTGCTAATAAAAAGGTAAAAATGATAAGTAATAGAATGCTTTCGTGCTTCTTCTATAGAATATTTAGATCTGAAGTTTAGAGGGTTCGTTCCTTGTCTGAAATAAATCGCGAAAAATTTGACCCATAGTCAGTCCTTAACTTTTGTTATAATGAATTCATCTGTTACCGGAATTTCAGCTTAACTATCATATACAGTTTTTCATATCATAATGTTATTGAAGATGAAAGATTTTTCTTACATTAAGCTGTGTATATATTTATAACTTCTATATAAAAACATATTTTACCTTCATTTAAACTGCTGATTATATTAGAATTCTTATTCTGATATCACCTCACACTTCCTTATTTTTAGGAATTCTATAGTATAAACGATATTCTTAATAATTTTACTTTAAAAAGTACCATCAAAAGTAATCCTCTTTATTCCTTTTTTATTACTTTACCTTTTACATGATTGTTTAAAAATTTACAATCTTTGTCATTTGTTCCAATGTAAAGCTTGAAGTTTTTCCCTTATTAATACGCTTGAAACTAAAACCATTATTAGTAGAATTTTACATATTTCTCAGAATTTACATTTTCCCCTACAGTCATTTCAAAAATATACAAGTGCGTAGTAGCGATTTCTCAGTTTTTAAAAAATATTGCAAATTAAAGGATGATTTTGTTAGAAAAGTCATTACGAAAAAGATGCTTATAGCTTAAAAAGTTTATTAATTGTTTCAAGGACTATATTATGGAAATGTGGAGGTACAGTTGTTGCAAATTTGCGTATCGAAAGAGTAATCGCAAATTTCACCAAAAATTTAACAGAGCTTGCAATACACAGATTAAATACCAATAGAACCCCAATAAATTTTTCTAATTATTCTATAAAAGAAAATACTTCAAGTAAAGTAAACACTAATGGAATATTACCTCACAAATAAGCCTAAAAGGGAACTACACACAAGACTCAAAATTCAGAAATACTTAAATATTTTGAAATTCAAAATAACATAGATCTATAAGAAAAGAGAGAAATCGCACAGGATGCCAACTTAAAATTACAAAAATCAAATTACCAAAACAAACTGCCCAAATTTGTATAAATAAAACTCATTCCAACAATTGTTCCAGTACTGCATGGGGGAAAATAATACGATACTAGAAACTTTGAACAAAAATTACTGTAGTAACTAGAAATTTGCTCCTTTTCACTGACATGCAATGAATAAACAGCGCTAGGTTTTTTGCCACGACCCGAGATATGCAAATTTTGTCAAATGAGCTGAATAATATGAAATCCCGCGTGCCGGATGTTATTCGCATAACATAAAATTATTTTCTCGAACTTCAAGAAGCATCATCACTCTGTCCGGAGAAGCCCCTGTCGCACTTTGAGATCTGGATACTTCCTCCCCGCGTCAAAATAGATGGGGAGAAAAACCTCATTTCGTAGTTCTCTAACCGTACTTCTTAAAGGTAGTTTCTACGGTATGATTTCCTTCAGAAATGCAACTGTCCTTGCGTTTATGAGCGAAAGGCGAATTTTCGTGAATATTTCATGATAGAGAAAAAAAATATATTCCTCTATTCCGAAAACTTGAAACGACCCACTTCCTTCGCAGATAAGTTATAAATTTAGATATAGATTTCGAGAAAATTTCTTTTTATCTACTTCTTCCCTTTATTATTCCATTTTCCAGTTTTATATTTAGTACTTGGGTGAGAAGAAGATGCAAAAATTCCTTTCCTGCTTAAAGTTACCCATCCTGTTCTGAAAGTCGTTCAAAATTGTCTTATGGAAAACAAATGTTAAGTAAAATTGTATTAAAAAACGGGAAATATAAAAGGAGGTATTAGTAAAATATAGTACTTTTCCATTATATTGCTTTTGATAAAAGAAAAAAATCGTAAATTATTGTCTTAAATATTCCTTTTAAATCATGTATTGCTTAAGAATGTTTTAAGTTTTCAGAAAACTACAAAAAATAATGCAAGCATATTTTTATTTTATAAACTAAGCAGTTATTATACATTTTTATATACAGTTATTATACAAGGCCAACAATGGCCAGAATCTGTTGGCCCACTACTTATCATCCAGCACCGGCCCGGTTTATTTTGGCCAGCACTCATCCGTGGCCGTAATGGCCGAAGCTGGGCCATCAAACAACCATAAGCGGATTGCCTTGGCCAACAGAAAATCGGCTTGGCCAGCAGCGACCCGGAATTTTGCCGGCAGTTTGTGTTTGCTGGGGTGTCCTCTAGCTCAAATGATCCAAGAAATGTTAATCTTTTAAACTACCTTATATACATTACCGTAGAATGATAAGCATTACAGATGTTAGTTACAGAAGTTACAGATGTTAGGCATTACATAGTGGGATTCATCTTGTTGTTACATTTGGTCTACCCGTAGTTTCAATATCAAGGCTATTATCAGCAGACAAGCTAAAAACTGCCAAAGCAGAGTTTGAATTTATGATCCAACAAGGCTTATTCAGACTATCACCATCAAAGTATTCTCCTCAATTGATTTCGTGAGTGTGTATAATCAAATACGTATAGAATGTAATAACGAAGAAAAACGGCTATTTTTATTCCAAATGGAATTTTTGAATTCACCATGATGGGGTTTGAATTTCACAATGCAGAACGAACCTTTAAAAGATCCATACATACTACAAGGTTAAGAATTCTGTTTTTCATACCTTGATCATCTGTTAATAGCATTAAAAATGAAGAGGAGTATTTAAAGCATTTGCATGAAATATTCCTTCAATAGCAAGCTATAGGGTTGACTATCAATGTAGGAAAATGTTATTTCATGAAATCTGAGATTGTCATTTTAGGACGTCGTGTTTTAAAATATGGTATAACCCGTACATCAGAATGAGCAAAAATTATCACGGAATATAAGAGGAGTTGCAAAGATAGATTTAATCCAAATGCCACAGATACTCACTTGTTTGAACGCCGACGTTTATTTCTGGCGGTAACTGCTAAGCAATCGCATCGGTGATCGATTGCGTAAGTATAATGGAATAGTACATTTTTTCAATGAGACAAAATTAAAATTTTTACTGTATTTAGTTATTTTTTGTTCTAGATTACTTTTGACCATAATGTTTCTTTCAATTAGGAAATTATCACCAAGCAATGGTTTGCACCAACTAGCTTTAGCTTTGTTCAGCATTTAGCTTGCTTACCATTGATTATAACTTTTTAGTCAATTTTTGCACAAAAAAATGCAATTTAGTATATATTAAATTTAAGATAAAATTTTGAATCAATAAAATCTTCGTATTTACGTTATATTATTTCCGCTTGACTATAAAAAAGCGTGCTATTTTTTTAGGATCAAAAGTACAATGGAAAAGTACCTAAAATATTATACTAAATGTAGTTGCTCCAAGATATTTTGAGCTATTAAAATAAATTTCTCATTTATTTTAATGATAAGTTAAGTAAAAATAATACTTAACTTATACAAGTATTATTTTTACCACCCATATAAGTTCGCAATTTAAACTTTCATGTGAATAATTAGTTTTCCCTGATGTTGCATTTGTTATCTCTTCATTTGATAATGTGAACATATTTTGAAGAGAAAATCACACTCATTTTTCTCATAAAAGCCGTAAAAAGTAAGAATACCGTACTTTATTTAAGTAGGAAAAAAATTCGGAATGAAATATTTTGTAGTTGCGTTAAATTATTTTACTGTTAAACTAGTGAACTGTACGAAATTTTTAACCAAAAAACTAATAAAAATGGGGGTTAAATATCAAAAGAGTTTCATACTCTTGCACTAAAATTCAAATTTATAAAAGGTAAAAAAAAATTTAATCTTTTCGTTTCTTCATTAAAATAAACATTTTGTATAACGGATATGTTAAAAACCTTATAATAGCCTTTATTTGTTGTTATATTATCGCAAATCCTTTCATAAGCACATAAAAATATTCACTTGATATTCCAAATATTAATGACATTAAAATATTTCAAACACATTGAAATTACAGCATAACATATTTCACCAACAAAAATAATAAATTTATTTCATTTTATTATTTTCCTTCTACTTAATTTTCTTGAACAAGAAAACTATTTGCAAAATAAAGGAATTAAAAAAAAATAACTGCAGTTAATAAGATTAAGTAGAAAAACTTTTCTTAACAAGACGATATCTGTTTTGACCTCTATACATTTAATCTAGTCTTCTTCTTTTTGTTGATATTTTGGAAAGAATTTTGAAAAAATCCACAAAATAAAAGAATATGAAGAATTTATGTGATTCCCCCATGCAGCAAGAAAAATATTTATTAAGTTTAAGGTTATCTTGCATTCTAGGCTATTGAATAACATTGACCTATATCCGAGTCAACATGGGAAATAACTGACAAATACGTTTTACGAGGGGAGCATAATAACGCTTATGCATTAAGCAAGTACTTACTGTGAACAATACCTTAGAAATCGTAAACTTTAAAACTGCAATTTAATTTTATAGTTCAATTATATGTTATTTTTAATTGAATATGAAGAAAATTTTGCAGATTTAAAGAAATATATTAAAAAAAATTTATTTTAAATTATATACTATCAAAAAGATAAAAAGTCTTTTATAGTAAAGAAAATACTATGAATAAATATGTAATGCACTTAAAGATAGTAAAATATCATTAATATAATTAGCGTATATACTTTCAAAATTGTGAAGTTTCTTTGAATATAAAGTATTGCTTATACCAAACATATTATTTTTTGCTTCATTTATTAATTGTAATTAAATATATGTACATAAAAATTATATATTAAGATATTTTACTGTACGAATTGGAAAGTAAAAATTAATCATAAGACAATCTGTACATTCTAAAAACTGAGGTGTTAGAAAACCGAAAGTGTGTTACAGTTCTTCAGAAACTATATCTTCTTTTTAGTTAGCATTATTTTAACATCATTGATTTATTAGTTTTCTTTAAATTTATACTACCTTTTACATATATATATATATATATATATATATATATATATATATATATATATATATATATATATATATATATATATATATATATATATATATATATATATATATATATATATATATATATATATATATATATATATATATATATATATATATATATATATATATATATATATATAAATATATATATATATATATATATATATATATATATATATATATATATATATATATATATATATATATATATATATATATATATATATATATATATATATATATATATATATATATATATATATATATATATTGACACATTGAAACACATTTTTCTAAATAAGGAAGTTAAGTATTATTATATATAAATACTAAATATATATTTTCAAATAACTAAAAACGTATACCTTAATAAGGAATTCCCAAACGGTAAAATCTTGTACCTGATATTTTATTTATAAAATATAGAGCATTTACTATACCTTCTTATATGCGAAATTATTTTTGATAAAATATTCATTGAATTTCAAACTGGAATGCATATTTTCAGCAATATTTTTCTCATTTTTAAGCAAGTTTCCTAACATGTCACAATAATCAGTCTTATTATAAATTCGCAAGATGATCAAAACTAAATAGGAAACAACTAAACAAACAAAGGAAAATCTACTATATTTTACTGAATACATAAATTGTATTTCAGTAAATAGAAATACGTGCATTCATAAAGTATGCACATTTTTTATTTCCAGAAAGTCAAATCTCGCCAAAAAATACAAGTTTCAGTTATTCTATAAACATTCCTTTTCTGCGAAGTATAAAATACTTCATGCATATATGAATAAAAAGGAGTCCTCTTCTTAAGATGAGAATTTCCAATGAAATAGATGAATTTCTTAAAGTAAATTCTGTTAAAAACAACAAGTTTTGGCAATTTCATAATTAAATTTAAAATTTAAGTAAATGCGAGTTATTTATACAAAAAAATGTGCGGTTAATGTAAAATTAGAAAATATAATTTTGGAAAAAATCAATACAAATATACAGTAATAATTTCTTTTCTAAAAAAGAATTTTAATTAGCATTTAAGTTACAATCGATGCATACCGAAAATGCCCTTTAATTCACAATTGTAAAATTCACAATATCATGACATACTATTAATAAAATGAATTCACAAATTTTACAGTAGGTACGATTACTTTTTTAAGTGCAACTTTAAAATTACCTTTCATTAGAGGAAAATTTTATTTTTAAATTGAATTTTTCATGAAGCTCCATTGTCGTGTTTATGTCTAAAGAATATGCTATGAAGGGAATTGAAGAAGTATTCTTTGTTCTACTTGCTATGCTACTCACATTTTTGTGGATGAAATCATTTTAATAATGATAAAAATAATGAATGTAATGTTCAATGAATTTATGTATAAGAGATGTTGATTTTTCCCATTAGTACAATAGCGGTTGACAATAGCATTTTGCACAGCTTTGAGAGCTTGTAGTTTTGTTCAGAAATTTATTATGATGTATTTCTTAAGCACTTCACATAAGCATTTCTTTTCAGCTCCATAATGTTTCCAGATTAGTACGAAATGACTTTTTGTAACTGTAGTAAAAATAGTCAGAATTTTGTTCTAATAGTTTGAAAAGACATTAGAAATATCATCAAAAATAAAATTAAAGGCCGAAGTTTTTTAACGTTGAAAGAAAATACATTTACTAACTCAATATTCAATGCGTACATTATTATTTCGGTATTCAATGCATAAGCTAACTGAGGTTATTCAATTTTTAGTTGTCTAATTTTAAGAAATTCGATGTTACTCAAGCAATTTTCATAATGTTCAATAAATAAATATTTTAATTTTAATTGAAATGTGCAAAGATCACGATGAAATAATCAATGACAGTCAGAATAACGCAGATAATATCTTGAAGGAATTATGTATCCATTATGCGAAACTCAAACGAATGTACGAATTACTTTGCATGGACTAAAAATTAATATTCAATACCAACCACGCTTATTCTTTTCAATATGGTAAGCCCATTTTTTTATTTAACGAATGTTCTTTTTGATAATTACAATTTTACATCCTAATAACCTCTTCAATGAAAATATGCATCTAGACCCTGCCTTACAATTATAATTCCTTGTTTTCTGATGAGTAAGAGTTTAAAATTCAAAATCAATTATTAATGTAGACTAGAATTATACGCTTTCTTAATATGTAAAAAAGCATTCAAGCACTTTTATGCATCACAAATATCAATATATCTAATAACTAATTGTGTGGCTTGAAATTTTAAAAGTTGCTTCAAAGTTTTAAATTGCATAAAATAATCCTATAGAATCCAGAAAGATTATTTTTCGGATGAATTATTGAAAACATTTAAAATAAAGATTAATATTTTGAATCCAATACGAAAGCAATTTCCTTCACAAATATATATGTCATTCTTTTGCGAACACATAATTACATTTAAAGTGATATGCATTTGATTTTGTGCCAGCAGAAAGCATGATTACATTTGAAAGTGGGTATTTTCTGATAGGCTTCTCATCAAACATTTACAAATTTTTACTCTCCTAAGATTTTTTGCAACTTTTTAGGAATAATTTTTTAAATTAAAAATATTTCAATTAAAAAACGGCAACAAGAAGCAGAAGTATTTTATTTCGAAATGGCATCTTAATTGTAATCTGAAAGAAATATAATGCTGATTTTTCCTCTATATCAAAAATTCATATTTAAGGAATCTGTCGACAAAATTTTAGAAACTAGTAACGAAATCTGAAATGATCTGGGATCTTGAAGGATTGCATTAATTTTTTTGACGTACACCAATATTAAGTGAGTAACTATTCTATAAAGAGAGTCTATATTAAAAGTGAGTGTATGTGTATATATTAAAACTATGTATATATATTGAAAAATCTTAAAATAATTTAAGAGTTCATTTGAAGTTCTCATGTCTTAAATTTTTTTCTACTAAGCATATTTCCAAAACATTTGTACGAGCTACATACAGCCAGAGATTTTGACATATAGGATGCATAAATTTAAATTTCATTTTCTGTAAAATAAAGCCAAACCTGTTGTAGATTTTTCCAGCTGAAAATCAAAATATTTATAAGACAATAAAGCACATTTCTTTAAAACATTGAGAGATTTATACATAATTTTCATTCATCGAAATGATAGTACATATTAACACGTCAAAAACAATTACGAAACTATTTAGCAGAGCACGTTTTATATTTCTAAAAATTAATATGTTGAGATGTATAAGGGACATTTTTGGTTTTTTCTTGTAATGTACTTTTTTCTTTGATTTTTTTCAATCTTGTCAGATTTTTAGGCAGTTTAAAATAAAATCCGAATCATGAAAAATGTTCATGCAAAAAGTGGAAACCGAACTTATAAATTTGATAATCTCCTTAATCAAGTATTAATTTCTTGAATTTTTAATTTCAAAATATTTAAAAATGCATTTTATATTTTGGAAAAAATATTATTTCCAATTATAAATATTAACTTCCATTTACTTAAAAAAAAGCAAAAATGAAAAATACGGAAAAAAGATAAAATGATCTAAAAATATACTAATTTTGTTGATTAGAATAAATTTTTTACTGTTATGCATGTTAGCAACGAAAATTTTTGTTCAATTTGGCAGTAATCCATTGTAGTGGCACAGATGCCGTATAATCCAGGATAACAAATTCTGAATATTTTTGGCGAAGAAAAAGTGTTGCCAAGATGGCTTATTGTGAGGTGAGTGATGACATGAATACTAGGGTTGCCCAAATAGAATTTTCTGCATAATTCTTATTGGTCTACATATCTATGACGTAATAAAGGCCAGGTTGCCAAATGCATACGAAAATTCACCAAAAAATCCCCAAACTCAGAATTTGGCATCCTGGATTATACGGCATCTGTGCGGGGAAAAATGTCTTTCTCGTATTTAGAACATGGTATTTTGAAATCTTCGAATCAATACTGATTCCGTGCCCATTTGACTTAAATCCGGACAAACATATTCGCACAAAATTACGCTGAAAAGCGTAGTAATTGCTAAAGCTTATATACGTTAAATTTCTTTAAGTCGAATTTTTTTCTTTAATGTCAAAATTTGGAGATTAATGTCAACCGATAAGTTGTTAACCTTAACTGTTATGATCTGTAGGTCATCAGCGAGGATTTCCTATGAAATTCTTAGATGCTCTAGGCAGAAGATACGTTTAATCGTAGGCTTCATAACTGGGCACTACTATTTCAGAAAACATCTCCATAAAATGGGACTGTTTCAGCAAGATCCTATCTGCAGGAAATGTCATATGCAAGAGGAAACGGCCAAGCATATCATTTATGAATGCGAGGCTCTTGCCCTCCCTAGATTAACCTCTTTAGGCATCATCCACACTAGAGAGTTACACCTAGATTCCATTAAAGGGTTATCAGACTTTATTAATAAAGTGGGTGATCCGAGCAAATGGAACTAAGAAACATTGGGTTTGGAGTTAACAGTACAAAATGCTGATAAAAGCAGAGGTGCTCAATGACATACAAACCCAACTCGAAGAAGAAGAAGAAGAAGAAGGAACCTTAACTGTTAAACGTGGAACAAATTGCGAGATAATTAGTTGCGTGCTTAGTACCTTAGTGAAATAGGCATACATGTTTGCTTGCCTATCATACCATGGTCATTTTACTTCACAAAGGATAGTTAAGATCAGCACTTACAGTTTGAAGTGGGTTCCGAAACATCACAACCATCCATACCTGAATTGGGATTCAAACTCACGAACTTTTAAACCGAATCCCATTGCGCAAACCATTTGGTTACCAGCTCGGCATACCCATACAAGAACAGACTTATTAAAAATTTGAGATATTACTGCCTAACAATAATTTTAGAAAAATTTGAACGATAAAATGTATGTGAAGTACTTAAGAAAAATATATATATGTTGGTTTTCTTCAACATCAAACTTAATAATCTGAAATTAATATTTTTTTAATTTAATTCAAATTTATACTGATAAAAAATTTTAATTGAAAAATTGCTTTTTCATTTTTGTTTTTATCAAAGTTGAAAATTGACAAGCGAGAGAGTTAAAAGTGATAAAATTTCAGGGTACTTTTAAGAGGAGTTTCACGGTATCATTTTTAAATAATGTGGTTTGCTTTATGTCTCTAAAATATCTCACAAAATCAATATTGCTGAAGGAAAGCATTTTTCTAGCGATAGTTGTTCTCTGTTACGATTCACTAGACTAATGATTATTCTTAAAACTTTAAAATGTTTCCTGCACTTTCTCTAGTAACAAATGATAATTCATTCCAATAAAAAAAGATGTTTAGCTTAATGATATATAACGCCATTACTGGTTTAACGTAAAACAATTTTCGCTGAATGTTTTGTTCGATTTCACATAATTTCAATCGGTTTTCAAAACAGTATTTTGCCTTACATTTAATGATATATAACACCCTCGAATTGTTATACGCTTGAAGTTTAGTTGCTGATTGATTCAATTTTTAAAATAAGATAGTAAGAAGAGTTTGTTGTTTTTATTTCACATTGGCTAATGAATAACCTAACTGCTGGAAGGTATTGTAAAGAATTTGAGCATTAGCCGGGTTTTGCTTCCTAGAAATACTTGTCGTGGACAATGGCTCATATTCGTGTGTGTTTCAATGAAGGAAGACTAAAAAATCCCAAGTACCCTTCTTACCAGATGTGAATGTACAAAACAGCATCTCCCACTGTCCAAATAACTGGAATCCAACCTAAGACATTCTCCAAAATGCCCAGTTCTGACTCTAGATGTTAATTAACCTTGTTTTATTTTAATTAGACTCTGAAATGCGCACTAATAGAAAATAAGTAATAAACCATGAGGAACTATACTATTATGATTGTTACAATTTTAATCAGGATTCTTTCATATTCTGCTTCTCTACACATTGAATTTCACATTTACATTAGCCTACTCTAAATCAGCAAAAATTCCATAAATGAATATTTAATTCCCAACCAATTCAATTTCTTATATTATTTATTTGATGCGCAATGTCTTTTCTAAGACATGCTTCCATGTAACTATTTCAAAGAAGCGAAACGTTGGTGGGCAACGCTAAACGTTATTGCATGTAATAAACTTTTTTAGAAATAATTGAAAAAGTTCGCAACGAAATAAAGCCGTAATAATCCTAAAACCAGAGGAACTCTTGACGAAATTCATTCGGAAGTTTTCCAGAATAGTAATAACTAAAACGAAAGGCTTTCTTCGTGCTACTTTAAGCTTCTTGCAAAGCGCAGGGCTACATAATTGGAAGGGGAAAACCAACTTAACACCTTCACCTCACACTACACAGAAGGTGCAATTCAATTGTCTTGCGCTAAGGGCATTTTTCCTGACAAACGGATATTGCGCTTCTCTTCCTCTTTCTCTGGAAGAAAGAGAGGAAGAAAGAAAAGGAAGGCTACAAGGAGAAGAAGAAAAAAGTGGAGATCTTTTCCAATAAGGCGAGAGTGTCCTCCGAATAGCGTCCATCTCTCCTTTTGTGATGGAACGCGACCATAAATGTTTGCTGTTACCCTTTGGATGCGGTCGATCCAGGGGATTGTTTTTGTTTCCGGAAGAGAAAACAATAAAGATCTCTTGGCAGCTGCAGTCATGTTCTCTCCAAATACGCTGGGCCAAGCCCGGACGAAATTCTAAAATAATGGAGTAGAATACCTTTCTAGAAACATTGATTGTAAAGGAAACTCCATAGATCTTGCTCGGGTAACAATTTGCATAAATTTCTGACTCCATTCAGTGAGTAAATATTGTATTTTCGATAGGGAGTTGTTAAGTAAAAAAAATTAGAAATACTTTTGAAAATAATTCTCGTAAAATTGAAATTGGCATTAAAGTCTTAAAAGATTTTTTTTTTCAAATTCTATCCCTATTTTCGGTAAGTCATAAAAAAGGTACGATTGGAAAAGTTTAAGGAATATTTTAAGAAAGATCAACGATTATAGATTTATAATACATATTAAAATAAAATTTTAGTTATTCAAAAAAAAGAATGTTCTAATGTAACTTCAAAAAACAGGAAAAGACAGTTGTTTAACATACTAATTGAATAATGTACTACTTCATCAACTTCTTTAATGACACTAAAATTTAAAAGCCATTTTGCAATACATTATATACAAGCGAAAAGCTGATAGATGGCTAAGTGGTTAGCGTTCCTGACTCCTGAGCTGTGGGTCCCGGGCTGGAATCCCGTTTCGGACTTAGATGTTACTTTCTTTCTCTGTTCTCTCTGTGTTACTCTGTCCTTTCTTCTGTGATGATGTATGAATGTGGCCCACCCTATAAATGGGTTTGTGGTGGTCTGGCGCGGGCAACGCTACTCGCCTCCGTGATTTGTTTCACAGGTGCCCGCTAGTTAACGACAAATGAGTAGCAGTTTCTGGCCTTGTTGTTGCACAGGGTTCGTGACCCGAGTGCCCGCAGCTGGAAAATATATATACAAGCGAAAAATATCTTTTTAGTAATGCGTAGAACATATTTTTAAGACTACATATTTTCGCCTCAAATATTTGTAACAATTTCGGTAAGAACTGATGTAAATTTCAGATAATATTCTGAGTTTCCAAGAGTAAAAATATTGGAAGATATTCACTTTTCCCGCTAATTACAAAACAATCATTCATTGGCTCAAACAACTTAATAAACAAGAAATCAAATCTAGGTTTGAAGAGCAGAAAAAGCTGAGTAAAAAATTTTAAAAATACTCCATTATTTTTTTCTTGAAAAATTATGGAATTTGGCATTATCCTAGTTAAGGAAACGCTGTGACAAATAGACTAGGTTTTTTTCTATGAACAACACAAATTTCAACCTACTTAAATTAATGAAGTGATTCGATTCTTACTATAATACGAGCGCTCAAGTGAATATACTTAGCATTCTCATGCAAAAAAAATTTGAGTGGTAAGCAAATTAAAGCTCTATAGGTACAATTACAACATCTAAACTATGGTTACAGAGATATCATAGTTAAAGGCGTATAATAACATGTATTAAATACATAACATCGCGTTTGCCATAATTCGCATTATCTCAGATACTTTTAAAATGCTGTACATTAAAGAATCAATATAATGAGTATTAACTGTTTTATTGGCTAAAAATACGATTTAATATTCATAAAATCATGTAAATCTGACAGCAGTTCAAATCAGGTTTTAGGTAGAAATTTTGAGGTATTTAATTATTTTAAAAATCTTTGGCCTTTTTTATGAATTGATAAAAGATTAAGTCATTATTCACAATTAGAAAATGTTGGGAATAAGGCAAAGTGAACGGAAATATAAGTGCAACTGTGTTACGGTGTTAAAAAATTAAATGACTATGCAAAATCAAGATAACGATTAAAAATTTGACACTAAATTAACTTCAAGATTTCTCTTATATGTTCAGAAACGAAATTGATTTGAAATTTTTTTGCTAGTAAATCGAAAGCGTATTTAATCACTTATACGGAAAATGTCTGGAATTTTTTCCATGAGGAAACAGCAAATTTAATAAAATATTTTTATTAAATTCTGCAAAATGATATAAAAAGGTAAACAATCCAAATTAGATATTTTTACTTTCTAATTAAAGACGTTTTATCAAATGTAAGTTGACATATTATCAATTTAAATTTATCATAAAAATTATCAGAATAAAACTAATTAAAAAAATATAGAATTTAAAAACTTGTAGTTCTCTAACATAAAATTATCTTTTAATAAGTATGACTTCATTAAACAATACAATTACTAATATGATTTGACTTACGTGTATGGAAGACACTTTACTGTTTTGTAGTTTAAATTATACAGTTATGTTCAATATATTTGAACAAAATGAGTGCAAAATTAATGTTCAGAAATGAGAATAAAAATTAAAAATTTAAATATCCAAGAAATCTTAAATATAAACTACTCTATCAAAAATTTACAAAATTTCAAAAAAGTTCAAAGCTGACAAAATTTTGCAAAAATAAAAAAATTGCTTTTAATATAAATTATATCAAGTTATACTATAAGCCAAATCACTTTCTTAACACACTCTATCCATATATATAGTAGAAAATACAATTTAAAGAAATAATATTCAAGTTTGTGTGTGTGATATCTAAATAGTAATCCCTCCTTTCCAAAAGCAGAGTTAAACTGCCCAAAATTCCATCAGCAAATGGAATCTTTGTTTACTTCATGGTCAGTGCACAATAAACTGCTATTGATGTGACCAAATATGTCAGATAATACCGAAAGGATATGTCGATGTTACCATTGAATAAAAACATCGCAATGAAGTTTTTTGTGCTCTTAAGCTGAAATAGAAAAGAAATGACAACAGAAAAAGAAAACATATCGAGCGGCGGACCGAAAAGAAAAATTGTGATAGAAGTTGATTGTCACAAAATAAGCGATAAGGCCTTACCGAGATCTCATGCTATTTTTTATCCTTTTACTAGCATTATGTTTTCTTAGCAAATCTCTTGTTTGAAATTCAGTACACAGCCAGATAAAGATCAGAGATGTTTCTGTCTGCTTCTGATAGAAACGCGATCTCTGTTTACAGGGATTTGAAGATCTTTTCCAATTTCCCGAACCCAAATTCTTTTATTATTTGTTACCATTATTTTGAACAGCTCCCAGGTTGACAATTTTGTGTCTTTTTATTAATTTAAATGCTTCTTAAAAGATTATAAAATGGAAACCATTTCTAATTCTAATGAGTAAATTGATGCGGCGCAATTAAAAGTAGGTTATAAAAAAATTATACGTAATTAATATTTTGAAAATTGATACCACTTTAGGGGCCAACGTCATCTGTTAATAAGACTGAACGCTTCTTAAATGAGGAAACTAAATTTGATCTCTAAAAGTGTCTGCTAAAAACAGGTAAATTATGTTGTGTTTTAAATTTATATTGTTCTTGGGGATTTTTCATGATTCGCAGTCAAAATTAGTTCCAAATTAAAATTTATGAAAATTTTTTTACTAAGAATACTAGGTAAAAAAAACTTATGACATTAGTTTTAACACTTTTTAGATTAAAATAGATTTCTAAATAATATCATATAGTTCCTTTTTAATAACAAGACTGGTTGGTATATATCACTCAACGGGTGATTTTTTTTTTTTTTTGCGTACGTGAGTTAATTAGATCAAAATATTTAGTCTAAAATAGATTCTGAACTACTACAACACCCATGCCCAAGGTGGTAATTGAACCCATGAATTGCTGAATCAAAGGGCAGAATACAAACTATTCATATACCAGTTAAGCACTTTTATAGCAGGGTAATGAAAAATGAAGCTTTCAAAGTTTACAAAACTATCTATAACTGCTAAGTACTAATTGTTTTAATATTTATTTTTAATTTCATTACAAAAAATGGTGACACAAAACTATGTTTAAATTGATTAAATGAAAAATAATGAAATAATATGAGTTTGTAAAGAAATGAAATTAATTGCATTCTATTCTATTTATATTTCATTAAACACTTTTAAGATATATTCAAAGTTAATTACCTTAATATTTTACTAGGTGTAAATAATTTTCAAATACTAAATCATATAACTTTAAACCTAAATAAAAAAAATAATCGCTAAAGCTCCTTATTCTGTTCTTCAATGAGCTGATTAATCCAATCGTTAAAGAAATGTTAACAGAATTTAATTTGTTATACATCTTCAAGTTGAAACTACAAAAGAAGTATGCTAAAATAATAATAAATTAAAATATTTCCTTAATTTATGATATCCAATTTTTTAAACACAGTCCATTTTCAGAGCTTAATCAGAGCACCAAAAAGGTGAAAGTACGACTTTGCTCTAAGCTCTTCCGATAGATGACGCCACCAAAAGTTCCACTCCCTTAATTTTGAAATTGATCTGGAAAGGGAGGAAATGTTTTCCAGAACATTACACCCATGATAACTGCTCAACGACAGACCACAGGACTTTCAATTCCACGTTTTTAAAGAGCATATATATCGCATGTACTCGGTAAGTCTTTGCCAGCATTGGGAGTCGAACTTCACCCTTCTGGATGGAAGGCCGAAGTCCTAACCACATGGCTACTACGGCCCAAATAAATTCAAATTAATATAAGTAAAAAGGATTTTTATTTTTAATGAAAAGAAATATTTATGGAAGTTATTCAACATTTTTAGTAACCTCCGATTGAAACTCTCTCTATCTACTGTTAAAGTTCTTTACTTTTATTTTTAAGAGCACCAAGAAATTGAACAGAAGTCCTCGAATGGTCTTGAGCAATATAATGTATATATACTTCGTTTTATATCTTACAGAAACCAAAAAAGATAGGCGAATAATATACCAGTTATGTTTTATTTTGGACGTCATGTATTTCTTGTCAGTTAATGTAGGCGTGTAAAAGCTGTTTTGATGCCCATCATAATCCGACTCCACGACCGACCATAGGACTTTCGATTCCACAGATTTAACGAGCACATATATCGCTTGTACTCGGTGGGTCTTTGGTGGCATTGGGAATCGAACCCTACCATAGAAATAGTCTGTAATAGATTAAAACAGGACCGTAAACCATGCTAATTTATATTTTTCAATGTGGCTTGTTCGATGATCTGTTAAAAATTAGCTCAATCAAATAAAAACAAATGTAATAGTTATAAAAGCTGCTTTAGTAATAAGTTCTTATCAGGAAAGAAAACTGTAAATCAAATTGTGAACTTTTCTTGTTTCAGGATGCGCGTAAATGTATTTATTTATACTTGTAAACAGTTGTATACTTGAACTCTGCACTAGGCTTTTTGAAATGTACAAAAATCAAATATTTTTTTGTTCGAATGCAATTCCAAAAGAATTTGCCAAATATTTCTCCAAATACAACTAAATTACAAATATTTAATTGAATTTTAAAGAAAATCTATGAAATATATTTCTTAAAAACTATTAACTTCCGAATATTTATCTGGCTAATCTTTACCAATTCTAACAAATAGTGGATTTTAAAAATGCAATTCTATTTTTGCCTAGAAAAAAATTTTTTTCTTGTTAACGATGAGCGTTTTTATAGAAATGAAGTATCAGTCTTTGTGTAAAGAAGAGAAAATGAATGACTAAAATATATTTTCTTCGAATAGGCAAAATGGTATTGAATCTTCTCTAAAGCTACCTCAGAGCAAATTTCTATTGTTTCAATTTTTTAATAAAAGATTTAACAATAACTTCTAGAGTTTTTTAAAGCACTAATGTATGATAGCGAATCTGCAAATGTATGCTTATAAGCAATGTGCTCTATTTCGCAAAGTATTGAAATGCATATGCTGTTCAAAAATGCTTAAAAAAAATATATTTGTTTTAGAAGTAGGTAAAAAGAAGAATCTTTAAAATCAAGAAATTAAATGTATTTTAGAGAATTTTTGAAGGAAAATTTTTTTATAAATCTTAATCTATTGAACTCTAAATATCTTTTCTATAAATGATCTTATATATTCATTTTTCTTTCATTGTTCGCATTTTAAAAATGATTAATCTCATATAAGTAATGTATAAGTTTATTTTCAAGTAATCCTAATGCAAGTAAGAGAAAAAATTTAGATTATCTCTCTTTCTATTAATATTCAATAGAATGCACTATATAGATAACTAAAATTAATTTGAATGGCTCATTCGTGGAGATATAAATAAGAATATCATATAATAAATTCTGGTATTTTCCCGTATGAAATATACCCGGTGGCTTAGGTGTAGCGCTTCTCTCTTCCCAGTCACAAGTCCGGGGTTCGATCCACGGGCAGGTTTAATTTTTCATCCTCACAGTGGGACGAAAAACTGAGTACCATACACACTTGTAAACTAAACAACACTAGGGGTGTTGCGTTAGTCTGACCACCTAACCGGGACATATGCTTCTCACTCCAGGCCTCTTGTTCATGAAACCAAATAGGGCAATGTAAGCCTTGTCTCTCATATAGGCTGTCGTGCCAATGAGTTTAACTTTTGATAGCCAACCTATAATAAGCGTGCTTTAGATAATTCATGTTTTTTCACCAAAACGTAAAAGATTTATCAAAAAGAAATTGCCTTGACAGTTCAAGTAATTTTTTTTGAAACGTAATGTCTGCTCTTTACGAAAAAATTATACAAATTTTTATGTTCTGTGAAAAGTAATCCTAATTATTCCCAAAAATTGCAGCCCAACTTTTCTAGTGGTCAGCGTGCCTCAGTGCGAATAGGGAGGTAATGGGTTCGATTCCCTGTACGGGCATGGATGTACTTTCTCTCTTTATCTATCCTGTCCTTGTATGAATGGGTTGTGAATGCTCTACCCTATAACCTGGTTCCTATGGCATATGTGAACTGAGGAAGTCGGACTCCACACCTAAATAGGGTTCAGCTGAAAAAGTCGAGCAGCGCACCCCATAATGCCAGCTTATCTGGCACACGACAACAACATTCCCAAAAGTTTTATTGAAGATTCCCCTAGAAACATTTTAATGTTTCTAAATGGAAAAACGATGAAACATAATCTAAATAGGGTCTTATCTTTTTAATTGAAGCTCTTAATTTGTAATAGAATGAAAATTATAGAAAACTTTAACTGAATCGAAACAGCACAAATACTAAAATAAAAGATAAATGAAGCTTTGAAGTTATGAGCAAAATTTCAAAGTAATTTTCTGCAACAAAAATTCTTAAAACTTTCGGTCATTTTATTATTGTCCGAAATTACTGAAATATTTATTACTTAAAACAGCTTTGACTGATATTGATTGATTGATTGATATCTGAACTTTGATTGTATGTATCTTCATTAATAAATGCCAAAAATTCACTGTGTTGCATAAATATGCTATAAAATCTCGTAATTTCCAATTTTATTTTTAAAACATTGTTTGCATCAAAATTTAGTGTATGTTTACAGACTTTAAGAAAACTATCTAAAATGAGAGTTTCAATGTCCTCTTAAATTTGCGAAAGTTAATTTTGGCCTGCTAGAAAATTACTGATTTTTTTTTTTTTTTTTTTTTTTAAGTTTAGCATGCACTAAGGGAAAAGTTTGTTATAAAAGCTAATATTTTCTATGCTGAATTTTGTAACTGATTTATACTTTTAAAAATGTAATCATTTACACAAGGCATCATACAAATTCCTCATAAGAAACATTAAAAGAAGCCTTTTTTATAACATTAAAATGCTTTTATTTAATATGGTATAGTTATTCAAAATAATTTGTTTTATAAATTAACATTATAGTTTACAAAATTTATTTTACAATAAATCTTGTTATTTCATAAAGAAAGCATTTATTTATGAATAAATTTATATAAAAAATCCAGAAATTATTTTCACTTTTTTTTAATTCGAAAAAATATCTATAGAATACATTCCCAAATTTTCTTCTATATTATTAAACTAACTTTTTACATTTGAGCTAGAAAAAAATTATTTGCGTGTTTGAAATATTTTCATTCATTTTATGGCATCACGCATTTCACTATCATAAATAGTTTTTTATTATTTTTTCTCTAAATGATAGCTGATTTTCTTAAAAAGAAGAAATGTTTCTCATAACCCCTTAAATTTTTCTTGAATTAAAATTATCACGAACAAAGAATTTCGATGCCACTTTAAATATATTTTAATGCATAAATTTGTTGAAAATATCAAATGCATTTGCTAAGATTTAAATAAAAATAGTTTTAAGAAAGAAATTCCTAGAAAGGACTTCCATGAATAAGAAAATGAACTAAAATGTAGAAATTATTAGTAAAAACTATTAAGGAAAGAACTAACTTTTTATGTAAAGGAATCTGAAGAAACGGAACTTTAATACATAATATAGTTCTTTTTACAGAAACACATTTTTAAAAAAGGCTGTTTTCCCGAACGCGCATGTAACCGATTTGGACATCGTTCTTAAATCCCTTCTTCTGTATTGTTTACTTTTCTGCTTAATCTTTACTGATTTTTATTTAAAGTTCTTATTCTAAAATAACTTATAAAAAGAAACTGAGCATCTTCTCGTAATATTAAATGCGAAGATCTTTTTGATAAAGGATTTTCTCTTTGAGAAGAAATAACTGAAGGAAGATTATTCGTTTAAGAATATACATTAACCAATAAATATTTTTAGTGTACTAAATATTTTTTCTCAAAGAATTTTTTACATATTTTTGAATTTTATTGTTTTTAAAATCGGATTTGAATTTTTCATTTCTTTTTTTATTTCAAATTAAATGCCTACTTGGAATGAATTTGGGAAAACATTGTGAAATCTTGATGAAAATTATAATATATCACGCAAAATTAAGTTTTTTAATGTTGTTGTTGTTGTCGTGCGCCAGCTAAGCTGGCATTATGGGGTGCGCGGCTCCACTTTTCCAACTGAACCATATTTTGGTGTAGAGTCCGACTTCCTCAGTACACATATATCATAGGGACCCGTTTATAATGTAGGCAACCATTCACAACCCATTCATACAAAGAAAGAACAAAGACAGAATAGATAGAGAGAGAAAGTACATCCATGCCCGAACCGGGATTCGAACCCAGGACCTCCCTATCCGCAAAGTTTATTAATATTGAGCATATATGTAAAAAAAACTGCATTATATCTAACATAACTATTACTAACTATCTGCTTCAATTAATTACCTCATTAAAAAATAAATTTGACGCAAATTGTTTTATAGGAAATGAAATGTTTTTGATTATGTATCATAGTATATAAAGTTAGATTTGTTGCATAGATTAAGCGAGATTAATTGTATTGTAAGTGAATAGGAAACAAAAAGTGACAAAAAAGTTCGACGCGATATTTGACTTGTATTTCTGCATTATTTTTTTACTAATTAGGGATAATTCTCCGTTATTTAATTTTAATGATTATAGAGATTTAAACTATCAATAGTTTTAAGTGAATTCTCAGAATCACTCTAAACTTTCTTCAGAAATTGACCCATAAACTATCAATCTTATATTCAGAATATTAACTTTTCAACTGATAGTTCAAAAAGAAAAGAGAAATAGAATAATATTGCAACAGAGTATATAAAGCGAGAAACTCTACTTTAAAATACCAATATATTAATTGTGTCACCCAAGTCACATTAAATTATTAATTGAGGATATTCCTATGACAGAATACCATTTGACATATAACCTTGTTGAAAAGCTTCGCACAGTACTCTCTAAAAATATCCCAAACTCCACGTTTTAAGCCTTTCATCACTGAAAATTTTTTAAACGTTATCAAAATGTTTGAAAATCCAAAGTAAAATTCGTTATGAATAATAGTTACTATTTATTTATCTGTATTTCCTCTATTATTTTTGAATCTATTAGCGAGATTTGAGCTGTTAAAGTAAAATAGTAACTAAATTTGAAAAATTATAAAAAAATTTTATAAAAAAACTTTAATTGAAAATCAAAAGGTAAGTGAAATAAATTCCATTTTTTCGAATAGTAGTTCTAAGCGAATCGTCTAAAATGTTTTATTTAATTAACATTTTTTTCAATTTAATAAAGCAGATTTATATAAATAAAATCTATCTCAAAGTATGGGTGACAACAGCTGTGAAACACGAAGTGTAACTTGAATGTTATTGTCTCTTTAAGATAATCCAACGAATGAAAACAGTTTTAAACAAAATGGAGGTAATTGATTAAGAATTTTGTGTAACTGCTGAAATAGCATCTACTACATTTTATATTCCAGTATAGTAATAAAGAAAAGCATATCTTCCAAAATAATAATTCTTTACTTAAAAATAACAACCCGATTCATTTTTCAAACAATCTTCAATATTAAAAGAGTGTATCTAACGAGATCATTATAACAAATGGTACAGATACGTATTCTTTCTTAAAAGATCCTTTTCATCAAATGTTGTATTGTTTCCAATGTATTAAAGTAAAAAATGTCCCATTTTCATTATTTTATACAATAAGAATAATCACAGTAACATTTATGAATGTTCTGAATTTTAAATCTTTTTATTTTTGACTATAATAAGTATAATATCTTCAAAAATGACATGAAACTAGAACATAACTATTTTTTTAGTTAAAAAACCTACGTTTTTGTTTCATAAAATATGTCTTGTAATATCGTAATTAAGCAGAAATAGGAAATTATAACCACGGCAAGATTAAATTTATTTCACTTTTATCATTCTCATATTTTTGAAATTTAATGCCTTTAAACAACTACAAAGCAAAACATTTGTTCATTGCAGAAATAATCTATTTTTTATCCTTTTATTATACAATTCAATAAATATTTAACATTTTATCCACTCTATTCTCTGCACTGATGTTTTTGTCTGGTATTTATGCTATTCTAATGGTTAACTAAGAATAAATAGACTACGTTATGTATTCCAAATTATGATATAAGTGTGAGGTGAATTGTTATGGTTTGTGTTTGTCATTCTATGATTATGTTTGTACTTTAGAAGTAAACCCACGTGAGTATACAACTTACATTAGAATCCAAGCCATTAGAAACACACACGTCCCTTGTGGGAATCGAATTCATGAACTGTTTATGTCCAGAGAACTAAATACGGGATACTAGCTCAACCGTTAATTAGAGTAAATCATAGATCTCAAAAAAGTGTAGAAATTTGAATCTCAGCATGCAGAAGTTTATTAGGTATTCTCCTTTAATATCTTTATTTCTATCAGAATAGAAAATTATTTATAATTAAAAAAATTCTATTTTCATTTTGACTAATTATTAGACATTAATTTGAATAACTATTTTTTCTTCTGATTATAAAAAATCTATCAATTTAAATATACATTAAAAAAGTCTCAAATATTAACAATTAATTTAGAGTGGAAACCTATTTCAATTAACAATTTCACCCACTGATTCACGTGTTAAGCCTTTAATTTAATATTATCTTGCTATTTCGATTTATTATACTTTATACGGATGAAACATTTACATCGGATTTTATAATGGAAATACAAGCAAAAATTTAATTAAAAAATAATAAATAAATTCAATGAAGAGATTCATTAAAATATAAAATTATTTATTATTCTGTCATGCAATTCAAATGGTTTCAAACTAAAACAGATTTACTACGCAGTAAGCACCGAATACCGATAAGCGGACAACATCGCCCATCTTAAATAAAGAGATAATGCATTAAATAGGCCAGTTAAATTCCAAAGAAACTAGTTTCGACAATTGAATGCCATACATACTAAGTGTTATCACTACCGAACGTAATCCAAAAGCCGCTCTTATCTCTAGAAATAAAACTTTTCCCGGCACCACTATTCCACGAAGCTGGAGTGTAAATTACCTGCAAATAGAGTACCTTCAATAAATAAACGGGCCCCGACCAAGATTCCAAATTCAGTGGGAAGATGGGTCGTCGAGTAAAGGACGCAAACAACGAGAGAAGCTTCAGTTACCAGACGATGATTATCATTAAAGGCTATCATTAGGTTTGACCACACAAATGCTTCAATGTCGTAACAGAGCCAAGACCTCTTTCCATTTAAACTACACTCCCATTTGTTATTACGATCCATTTTTCATGGTCCTAAACGGTCCCCCCTCCCCTCTTCGTTAGCAGGCCCTTCCCCCACCCCCACTGGACCCTTGCTACTGGTGAAGGTAGACTGATTATATCAAAATAAAATAATAAGTATTTAGTTGGAGAAAAACAAAATGGATTCAGAAAATAATGGAAGCTGCCATCTAAAAAAAAATATTTAAAGGGTATTGTTTTTTTTTTCTTTTAAAAAAAAGCCCAAATGGAAATTCGATTGAATACTTTTTAAAATGTTATTTTGATTGTATGATCAAAGGAAAATGTTCGTCTAATTTATAAATATAGAGGCAATATCAGAATAAAATGTTTGCACAGAGTAGCCGTGTTTACTTTTACACAATCGAATAAAAAAAAGACTAGCGCTATGTTTTACAAAAAATAAGATAAAAATTGTATTTTAAATTTCTTTAAAGAAAATTCTAATGAATAACAATTCTGAAAAATTCCAACTTGAGAAAAAAAGATTTACAAATATTTTCAGATGAAATAGTTAGCTAAATATAAAAAAAGCCTAAAAGGAATATTAATTCAAAATTTTTGTCATTGTCTTCTTGTAACGATTCCAGAATAAAATCTCCAAAAATCAAATCTGATAAAAAATCTTCGGCAACTGAACATTTTTATATCTATGATATAAAATTATTTGAATAAGAAAAATTCACATTTATTTTAAAAATATTTCACTATGAATTTAATAAAACAGTTGAAGTTATGTTTTCTGTATTAAACTAAACCATTTTTTTAAATGTGTGAAATTAACCCTGAAACATTAAATGAAATGAGTTGTGTATACATATAACTGAAACAACATATCTGATGAACCATTATAAAAAAATAGTTTAATTTACTGTAAGGCAAATATGGTAAAATTAATCCAACAAAATATTTTGTAAAATAAAAACTTAAAATTTTAAAAAATTAAAAAAATATAACTGCAACATAATTCTCAAAATATTTGCCAATTCTTTGTTGCAAAAATGCTTTAAAAGTACCCTTATATTAGCTTACCACTCAGAAACACTTTATATTAAATCTTGACTCTCGAAAGATAATTATAGAGATATGTGAATCTTTTAAACTTTCCCATTTCACTTGTTGAAGGAGTGAATAGTATACTAGAAATTTTCGATTTTTTAATTTCTCTATTTAATCAAATATGTGTGTGGCTAAATCTGGAAATTATTAGTTTGGTGAATTGAAGCTTTACGCTTAAATTAAGCACACTTTCACACTGCAAACATTTTTCTTCTTATGAAAGCATCACTAATTTGAAGTGGAAATAAACTACGATTTTCGAATTTGGTTTGGTTGACGTTGTGTTCTCAATTTTTCATACGAATTTTCATTGAACAGGAACATATGATACAACTATAAATTGAACTCCCAGTCATTATGAACATCCACACTCAGTATAGGTATCGAATTTATTAATCACTTAACTTCACCTGTTTTTTTTTAATGTCGAGATAATTACATTGTAGAGAAAGTGAACAGTCATTTTCTTCAAAATTTAAACATTTGTTACTATGAAACAATCTCTTAAAAATGAAAGTATCAAAAATAAATCGATATGTCCTCAAAAGAATTTAATACCTTGAAATATATATATATTTCTTAATTTTTAACTTTCAATACAGCATGAAAAACATTTTCTGAATTCAGTATTTAAAAATACATGAATACAGCGATAGGCCTCGTGCCAAAATAATCGCGTCTCGTGTATGAATATATATATCAAAAGGCAGCGAAGCAAGCATTTAATTAATCCAGCATTCGCTTCCAGTTCCCGATCAGACACAAGATCACTTTGAGCTGAAATCACTGGACTGGTTTACATTTAAGGGTCAGACATCTTTGAAAGCTATCTTTAATGAAAATTTTCAACGTACGTGCACTTGTTTAATTTGGAGTCAGCGCAAGCAGTCTTTTAAGCTGAAATCCGCTGCCTAAATTAATACGCGGTAGATTCTGCGTAAAATTGGAAATGTTTGGAAGTTTCCCGATTAGTTAATCCTAGAAATAACTTACGGGTGCCTGGTACTCTCAAGCCAATCTCACACGCGTGCCATTAAAGGGGAAGACTTTCCACACAGTGCTGGGCAAAGAAATCGATGGCCACTCCAAATTAACTCTGTTTGAGAAAAGCTATACAGTTATTGAACAAGGAATAATAAAGTTTGCGGATTCCGTTATATATGGGAGATACAATAGCGTTTGGGAGAAAATGGGGCGACATTTAATCCCTTAACGCTAATGGGCAGAACGAATTGAGCGTTATACGATATAAGCGGTAAGAGTAAAATTAAACCCACGTTTCTCAAAAAAAACTCATTAAATCTTGTATGAAAAGTTACAAAAATAATATTAATAATGCTTGATTTACAGAATAAGAAAAATTGATTTTTGTAAGAATTTATGTGCTTACTTTTTAATAAGGAATGTTTTGATAACAAAGCATTGTATGAATTGTAGTTTTAATAAATACTTTTCTCAATCTGAACCACATTCATACAAAAAGTAATTTTCCTTATCTTATATATTTACTTTATTCTATTTCCACATATGTGTGTGTGTAAAGAGCATGACTAGAATAAAAGAAAACCATGAATAAGTGAATGTTTTATTCAGAACTTACGGCGAGACGTTTTACTATTTTTATAAAGAATAAAAATATTTTATTTCAAAATTTTAATGTAAATAAAAATAAAATATTAATGTCAAATGTCATTTTCTTTCATTTGAGGATCACTGTTTCTTTTCCATGTATAAGAAGAGTAAATATAGAAAATATTACAAGTTTTAAAAAAAAGTATAATCATTGGTCATCAAATACATGGATTCAAAGAAAAGAATTATATTATTTTTTACTTTAATATTTTACTCAAATTGCATGCATCTTCAAATAATAGCAACTATATGTAAACATCATAAATTTAGTCCTAAATATTACAGTAGTTAGGAAAGAAAAAGCAAATAAAAAATCTTGTCTATTTATTGTAATACAAAATTTAAGAAGAAAAGTAACATATCCTTATTTTAAGTATGTAAAAATTCATAATGGAATCTCAAAATGGTTTTAATATATAAAAGCAAAGAAAATTGGTTTAGAGTTACATCTTCCAGCTGCAACTGCAAATGTAAACAGTTTTGGAATAGAATAGAACAAAGCTTAGAAGATGAACATAAACACATTCTTTTTTTTTAATATTTCATCCATCAACTTTCATTTAGTAATTGATTTTGTGAATGAATTGGCTTAGGAAACAGTCGTATTCTCTATGTATCAAAGAAATTCATATTAGGATGTTCTGTATTACATCACTCATTATCTTATTTAAATATGTAATTCAGATTTACAAGTTAAGATGCAGTTATAACGTTGCGCACATAAGAACTACAATTACGATTGTCTAAATTACTGATTTGCCTTATTATATATGTAATTAAGATATGCAGTCGGTTGGACCCCACAGCATATTACAATCAATGTCAATATCTCAATAGAAACTAAAAAATGACATTCGTTTTGGAGTTGCCCAAATAAGACCATCATTATGTTCTACACAGAATTGAGATCTGTATAAGGAATATCATGCGTTGACACTCTGTATCGGTTTTGTTACATCTTTCTAGAATACTGTCCTTGTTGCAACAAAAGAAGTCACAATAATGATTTAACGCAGAATGTTGTATAACTTGCAGTACAGTCTTTGACAGTAGCTACCATTTCATATACATAAATTATTAGTGCTTAATACATGACATAACTGTATGGCTTCATAAAGATGGGATAATAAAACGTTTATTTTTTCTATTTTAATACTCTGAGGCCACTGAAATTCTTCATCCACACATTTAATATGATTCTGTAGAATTTATCGATCCTATATATTCTTAACAACCATGATATCTCAAAGAATGAATCAGCAATGATCCGAAAAGACCAACTTCTTTTTCAAAATCCCCACCACCTGTGAGTGATTTACAACACATGCGGTAAAAATTCCTCCTTACACGAGGAATAATAACTTTTTTGAACAGACAAGTGTTCA
Organism: Latrodectus hesperus; assembly: GCA_037975125.1. Lineage (NCBI taxonomy): Eukaryota > Metazoa > Arthropoda > Arachnida > Araneae > Theridiidae > Latrodectus > Latrodectus hesperus. The sequence continues at coordinate 119,872,328 of CM075852.1, forward strand.
TATACAATGTTAAAATGTCAAATCAAAACTGCCTTTCACATACAATTTTGATAGCTAATTCATCTGTTTTGTGGCATGTCCTAAAATGCTAATTAAATTTACCTAAACCAATATACAACACATTTTACACAAATTTTTCAATTTCTGATATAGCAGACTGCATCTGCAGTGAGTCAGTTTAAATGGTCAGTTGTGAATTTAAAACTGTTCATGCTTACTTATATACATATTTTAAATAAAGGCATTTTCAAAACTTATTTTTCAATAGGTATTTTAGTACTAATATCATATCAAAGTTTCATTCTAGCAATTTAAAAATTCTATTCTATTTCACAAATCTATTTTAATAAAAAATATTTGACACAAAATTTATAAAAATCTTCTTTTACATTTTAGTAAAAACTTTTTAGTGAGAAATGAACTTTGGTACAACTAGCTTCTAAATTCAAACCTTCTAATAGCATTAAAACAATTATTAAATCTAATTTCAAAATCTTTCAGATTTTCATGAACAATATAATCTAGGGTACAAATCCAAAGATTGAGTTTCCTTAGAGAAACCTATTTTAAGTTCTTAGCAATAATCCCCACCTACATCTTGAAACAATCAAATTAAATATAAAAGGGTAAAAGTCTTAAATTTCTGTGTCTGGTGCATTTACGAATTAGCTGATACAACGTGTGTGTGTGTGCTTCAATTTTTTCATTATTCAAAAAGCATGTTTTTTTCCAACGGCGGGCACTTGGGTAACTAACCCTTTGCCACAACAAGGCCGGAAACTGCTCCTCAATTGTAGTCACGCGGCGGGCACCTGTGAATCAAGTCACGGATGCGAGTAGCATTGTCCCCGCCATACCACCACAAACCCATTTATAGGGTGGGCCACTTTCATACATCATCACAGAGGAAAGGACAGAGAAACACAGAGAGAACAAAGAAAGAAAGTAACATCCACACCCGAAACGGGATTCGAACCCGGTACCCACAGCTCAGGTGTAAGGAGTGCTAACCACTCAGCCATCGGGCGGCTTCAAAAAGCATGTTGTTTCTGATTCGTTTTATTTTTGATAGACATTATTATTATTATCATATATCGAAATTTCATTTTACCGTATTTTAAACATGATTGGTTATAATTTTGTATCCATACGGTTATTCTAGGGGTGAAATTTAAGACCAAATATAACCACTATAAATTTTAGAAACAAGAAATCACTATTTTTCACTATTATTCAATGTCATTTATCCATGTATGAATCTTATCCTTTCAAAGATAAGACATTTATCATAGTGAATATAAAATATTTAAACCAGAGACAAAATATTTGACCCATTTAATTCTTTTTAACTGTGAATTGCCTTAGATGGAGTGTATCTTTACGCATATTATGCGATATAATATTGGATAATAGTTATCAGCTGCATTACTGAGCAATTCCTATAGTTAAATTTGCAGATTACGCATAAACTATGCCTTACTAATTAGAGTTTAACAAATTAAATATAGATAAGAGAAAATGAATGTTAAAATTTCGTTTCAAAATTACGTCTGGCGTTTCTTTTAATACAACTTTAAAGAATCATTAAGCAAATCGCTTAATAAAAATTACTCTTGCATTAAATACCAAGCAAAGTGATTCATTGCATGGAAGGGATGAAAATTAGCTACTTTTCCCCATCGTATTAACAATATTCCCTTCATGAATCATAATAATGGGTGACAAATTCCTTTAGTTGTACACAATTCCATTTACTGAGAGCAATTATACTGAAAATAACGGGATGGAAGAATCTTTACTAATCTAGCTGATGATGCGAAACTCCTTTGAATCGGAAACATTAATCCTGTGATAGTTAGTGTAACAGGATATATTTTCAATACATCGCCAAAGCAATCTATGATGTGCCATCACAGAGCAGAAGGGGGTTATAAATTTCCATCCTCCATTCTGCGATGAAATCCAATCTCTTTTCGTTATAATCGTTTGATTATGAGAAACGATGGATCGAAAATGGCAAATCAACAACGGCCATTATCGGCTCCAAAGATACTCATCGATTATTATAATTGTAATGATTCGCCGCCAATCCTGCCAATTTCTAGAGCGAGGATGGCGATTAATAGGGTGGAATTTGGAGAATCTAATGAGTGAATAAAACTCGTCCTGCAAGAAATTAACTCGTGTAAGGTTAAGGAAAGAACATGAGTATGTTATTGAAATAATAAGATCAGAATTCGATAGATTATTTTTATTAAGTGATAAAATGACTTATTTAATGTATAGTTTTCTTCGCATATATTCATTGATAAAAGCAACATATAATATGGTAAAAAATAGAAAAAAGTTTTTGAATAACAAAATTACTGCTGTGTAAAATATCCGTTCGAGTTTGTTTTTTTAATTTAATTATTTGATTTTTAACTTGAAACCTGTGAACTCATACCATTATTATATACTTTAATAATAATAATTTAACAATTTTTAATTACTAATAATAATTTAAAAATTTAATTATAATATATAATTTTATAAATTAAATATTTTTATGTTTATTGTTTTATTTATAATTTTCTCCTCACCATCTTAATTCAATTTGAAATATTAACAGCAATAATTGTTAGCTTTACAGTTTAAAATTAACCTTGAGCCTAAATAAATAAATTTTCATGGTTAAAGTGGAAATCAAACTCACAAACTGTTAAACAAAAGAGCCATTCAGCAGAATCGGCTTAATAACTATGAATATCATATATACTAAACTAACCTCCATGGCACAACAGCCCATGTGGGCCAAGGCCTACAGTGCCCATAACTCTTTTCATGACCGAGGTCCCTGGGGTGCGAAACATACGTTTCAGTTAGGTGGTCAGCCTAACGTAAGACCCCCTAGTGTTTAGTTCCCAAGCATTGTTGGTACACAGTTAATCGACCCACTGAAGGGATGAAAGGCTGAGTCAACCTTGCCCAGCACAAGGATCAAACCTCGGACCTGTGTCTTGGGAGCGTGAAACGGTGCCACTAAGCCACCGGGCTTCAATCATATATAATCATCAAAAATATTTTATATCAAATTTAATTTTCTCATATATTAATGTTTTGCAAATAAAATAAATTACATTTATAGAATATTATTTAAGCTTAAAAAATTTTATTAAATATTATTCTCAATTATATCATTAAATGTTTCATTAGAAAAAGACTTTTACGTACCACGCATGAGTTTTAAAATTAGTTTTTATTTAATAGATCTAACATTTAATTCACAGTCTTTAATTAGCTCTAAAAATATTTCAGAATAATTACACAGCCCTTATAAATTAGCAAGTGAAACAAATCACTTTAATTTTAAAGTCTTTTCCTCTTATCTCTTATCTTAAACTATTAATTATATAATTAATATGATTACATTTAATAATTTCTTCCAAAACTTGTAAAGAAAATGAATATAAAATGTATATTTTAAAGGAATACAATTCGCCAACTATACAATTTGTTACAAAAGTGTTAATCAAATGCATAGATATATATCGCTAAAATCGCAAATGCTCCCTAGCCAAATATGGGCAGGAGTTTTGTTCTTAATTAATTTTGCAACATTCATTCGAAAAATACCGTACCAGCTGCATCCTGTCACAAGATCGAGATAATGAATATCTTTCAAAAGATATTTTTATTTAACAAAGAAATATCACGAGACATAATTAACTTAATTCCAAAAACAGAATCTCATATACATAACTAAAGGAAGCTAACTCCGATAATGGGCAGACAATGAGATAAAGCTGGATTCTTTTCTGTACTTACATCGCTCTCTCGATCAATTAATTCAATTCAACCACCCCCATCAAGAAACGCCCTGGACTCAGGGCATTAATCAGTAACAGATTCATTAGAGTATTTAATTGGATAATGGAATTATGATCCATAATAATTGCCAGTCTAGAAAGATAGCACGCTCCAAGTGTTTGGTAAACTAATCGTATCTTGCCACCCAACAGAAATGGTTATTGAGTTGGAAGGATTACTGCTCACGAATCCTACCTCCGTTTTTCTTTCTTTCTGGAAAATATGTTGCACAGATAGGTATATTCAGTAGCCGTTTTATACATTATCTTCTAGGAACATCCACAAAGATGATTATTAAAATCATAGTTTTATTGAAAAGCGCTCATTAGCGGAAAATTTGAATTCAATGTGAAAATGAATTACTTTTGATCAGTAGAAGTCTTTTTAAAATTTAGTTAAAAATTGAAAAATTATTTTAAATCTCAATTAGATGTTTATGTCTAAAACGAATTCTGCTATTAAAATGTTTGGTGAAAATCAATATTGTACAGGATTAATTATTATATACATTCAAATGAAAGAAAAAAGAAAACATAAGTTTTTAAAATATAATATAAAACCCACAAGAAATGCTCATTATAGTATCCAAAAAATATAACAAAATAGATATTTTAATTTTATCATGGATTGGCACGTACTTTAATAAGTATAATTTTGCTTAAAGTACTCACTAATGAAGCCTGGAAATATGAGAATTATTTTTCCTTTTCAGATGAATTAGAATAAAAAATTAACACTTAACGGTCATTTTTTGTACAAATAGCTAATACCATAGAAATTTATGGTTTATTGTGAATTCCAAATCCCAAGGAACGTCCAATTCTGTGGCAGAAATATCGAAAACAATTTATTTTCTATGCAATTATGAATGAATGTTTAATCCTTAATTCTAAATTTTATGTTATTTTGTAAATTGTGATAAAAAATTTCCTTCTTTTTACACATGCAAATTAAATATTTATTTTATGGTAATGTTACTTGTAATTTGAAAACTTAAACTATTTTGGTGATCAGGAAGTTCTGTTCACTTTACAAAATATTTTTTTCTAAACTTATAATATTAGAATTTTAAATCCTTAGACCTCACTCATTTTTTTTAAGTTTGAAAAAGATTTTTCACGTTTTAGAAGAGAAAAAAATTTTATAAAAATCTTTGAAAGACGCTTTCAATATTTTCTTCCTAAATACTTTAACTACGCCTAAGACTATCTCTATAATCCAATTACAATTATCTATTATTTTAACATTTATTACGTTAACTCGTCTACTATTTTGACTCCTATACAAATTATTGCATTTCAGAGGAATAATAAACGACCTATTTTTATTATTTTACCAATGCTTTGAATGAATATGTTTTATATTTATGTTAAGAAATAGAAATCTAAATTGGATTAAATAATGTTTCATATAACTATATAAAAATTCATATAAGGTTATAAATATACTTATTTTCAATTTTTAAACTTCAAATGAAAAATAATTTCACCATATAATTATGAAACTTGAAAACAAAAATTTGTTGTATCAATACAACAAGCTTATTAAACTGTTATCTTTATTCGTACATTATAAATTCGTAAATCAGGAGAAAGAGTTTTCAATCCGCCAATTATAAATAATTAGACATTTATTATACACTCGCTACAATAAATGTGTATTTTTTGTGATCAGCATTTACATGTGTATTAGAAAAATGTTTACTGGTGTTCTTTAAATATATCTAGAAATCTTTCACAGTTATTTTTTAATTTGCCTATTACCATTGACAGGGCTTCTGGTGTGTTTGAGAATTCCACTGGATAATCACCCAAGCAAACTATTTTTATGTCCCTACTGAAAATTCCAGTGTGGTAGTAAGACACGTATTTTGGTCCACCTTCCTTCCCAATCTGCGAAGGATGTCGGGTCTAGACGCTTTTGCCCCTGGTACAGAAAATATTCTGCTCCGAAGATAACATCGACATTAGAAGAAAAGTATGTTGACGGATGTGACAGTTTCAGATAGTTTTGCCAGATTACTTTGTCAAGTAAGGTCACAGACCTACCAGGCACGCTCGACACGACTCAGTTTCTGTCTTCATTTCACCTCAGTTCTGAAATAATACGGCAACTTTTTGGAAGATTATTTCCCGAGCAACATTCAAACTTAATTCTTCTGTGAACAATAGAAAATATTAAACCATACGCTTAAAATTTTCGTATAATTATAAGTATTATTATTTTTTTCTTCTTTTAAATAAAATGTGTATAAAAATTTTCAAACCTGCATATTTTTACTGAGTTTTTTTCCCCCTTGAAATATTTTGATTAAACTGTTCGAAAAGAAAATATTCAACTGAGAAAATTTTTCAACGAAATTTTCCATGCTATTTACTTTTGTCAGTATTATAATATGTTAGTCAAGTAGATGCAAATTTTAAAGTGAGTAGTTTTGATGGCCTTGAGTTTAAGATATAAATTATTCATTAAAAGTATACGATATTAATAATGTATTTTTGAACAAATGTTATTGCCTTTAAAAGAGATTATCATAAAATTTTTAAAAAAAACTCTAACATAATTATTCAAAATTGCTTATTAATGTTTAATTTATAAAGCAAAATAGATTTTTAATAGAAAATTCAATTTTTAATTAAAATATTTAAATTCGATTTTATTAAGTGAACTGTAACTGTTTACCATGTTTAACTTTCCACGTACCCCGTGTTTAAAATTCTAAAAGATCTTTTGTAGAAACGTCGAATAAAAAAAGCATCATTCTTGTGTAGTAAAGACAAAAATTCGGTTAGCTCTCATTGGTTAGTTGAGTATTATGGCGCAAGGTCCAAAAATGGACATGCTGCGTCAAGTTAGCTCTCATTGAAAATCATAAATTTAATTTGTGGATTTTGTTTAACCTCATAATATCTATAGTTTTCTAAATGCGAAATGTGTTTCAGAAAACTAGATCAAAGGGAAAATTATTATAATCAAATAAAAATCAAAATATGACATTTTATTAAAATTTTTGCAAGGAATATGTTTAACAGTTTCTATTTATGTTACGTCAATAGTTCATATTAAATTGAACACAAAATTCAATATCATAACTTTAAACACAAATCTGTTTAATCAGCCTGCATTAAATAGTAATTGATAAAATTGAAAATTTAAATTTTCATGAATTTGTATATTTATATATTTAATTCTCGATACAATAACTAATTGAGAACTAAGGTCTATGTTAACTATAAATAATCACTAGATATTGGTTGTTAATTCTTAGTATGAATGTTTTCCCTACATTTTATTTGACCTGAAGTATACCAAAAAATTGCTTCATTCATTCATTGAACCTAAAAATTGCTTGATTCATTTTAGCTTGTTATTTTCAAATTCAGTCCGGATTTTTGTGGCTTATTTTTAATATATTTCAAATAGTAAGATAAGATCAGATGAAGATTTATTAAGATAACAAGAATTTTTGCGATATTCTTGTTATCTAAAAACCTTTTCATTCAGTACTGTACATTTATTTTATTTTCCTCTAATTCGAAGAGGTTAAAAATTAAATTAAATCTGCCCAATTTTAGATTGCAACTCCCAAATGTATTATAACAGTATTATAAATACCTCCATATTTAATATTTAACATCATTCAAGTATATATTTAAATAAAATATTTCTAAAATATATAAAATTGTTGCTTTTAATATCAAGCATTCTTAATATCAAATGACTTATCACATTTTTTACTTATAGATTCAATTTATAATCGCTTGTTAGCCTTTCACCTCATTCTCAAATCTATATCTTCCTAATTTAATATTATCACTATCATCATCACAACATTAAATTGTGAATTGTGATACAACACAACAGAAATATTTTCTCAATTAATCATGTACATTTTAAGATATTTTCTCTTGTTTGTTTTAAAGTCTTAAGGACATCAAATTTTTAATTTAAAGTAAATAATATATGCATAGCCAAAAATAAACCAGGCTCGACTAATTTTATCCAATTTTGAAAAAAAAAAAGATAATAATAACCCCATGTGTTACACACAAAAATACATAAATAATGGTACATCACTTAAAAAAATCCTCTACACTTCGATTTACTTAAATTAAATATCAAGAAGCCTTAACGATCTATGAAGTTTTCTAACAAAAACAAGACGGATTTCCTTTCAAACATAAGAATACCTCTCGATTTCTCAAGTAACAATTCTTTCTCGGCAATTTAGAACTCCCACTAAAGCTCTTAAATTACTCGGAAAAAGGCATAAATCAAGTATATGTTGTACTTTTCTCTTTTTTTCCTCCCATCCTTGGGGATGCCCGAAAATTATACTTTAGTTTTCCCTTCCAGAAACCAATAATTTCAGTTTTTCGCAAATCTGTCAGTTTAAAAGTTTCTCAACTTTTTTTTTACGGAACGTTATGCATATTTATGCTATATCTCCCTTTATGATCTCGCAACCTCATTAATCGCATGCGAGAGCGCGAATGGCTCCCCAAGATAAACTTTTACGTTCCATCGAATGGTACAGTTTGATGGACTGATTTGTGGAGGAACTAGTTAGGAAATCAGGTGTTCGATCGAAAAACTTGCAATGCTTTTTTTTAAAAGATGAAACTAATAAAGCAAATTACTAATGTAAGCCCATTCTGATTAAGTCATGGTAAGATACAGGTTTAAACCCGTTGCTTTAAGGGTAAACCGAGTTTGAAATGTTTCGTTTCGATACATTAGTTTTATAAATTAATCATTCTAGTTATATAGCTTTATTATTGTGTTCGCGTGGATAAAAGTTATTATGATCATATTAATTTTTTTCAATGTTTCAACATAGACAACTTTGGTTTGATTTGCTTTGTCACTCGACTTCATTTATAGATCAATATTGTTTTCGGTTATGAAGAAAATAATTCCTAAAATATTATTAATCTTAAAATTATCCAGATGGAATCTTTCGTTAAAGTTATATATAAAACATCTGATGGGGTATGTTGATTCTCTTTTAAAATAAATTATTCAACTCTTACATAAAAATCAACTTGGACAGGATAATAAAAATGCTTCTCTCTTCATTATATAAAATTAATATTAATAACATAATATTCATAATTAAATATTTTTTCATTAAAAGAGCATGCAAAATAATAGTTATTATCATTTAGGTTTAACTTTAATTATTTTATCCCAACTATTCCATTACTATTAGCAACTATGTAGTATTATATTCTTGTTATACTATTATTAATTTACTATATAGTATGACTCCAATTTCAATTTTAATAATGTTAATTACAATAATGTTTCGAAATGTCGTAATTTTAATAAGCCTGAATCCTTTATAATGATACCACTAAATAAAATATGCATGATGAAATGGATTAAAAAAATAACTTTTTCAAAAAGAAAGCTAAGCAAGCCAAAAATGTTCATACATGATGCATACATCACTGCAACAATATTTATGCTAAAAATGCTGTCTATAGTTTTTAAAAATTGCCTTTTAAGAAAATATTTCCGTTAAAGTTATTTCACTTAAAGTATGTCCACTAGGAATACTTAGTGATTAATATAATTATGATAATAGATTAATTTACCATAATTGTATTAATCAATGAATAACACTATTGATTAATAAATCATGATAATATTTTTTCAACTAAATTGAGAGACAAAAATAATTTTGGCTCTTACTTACACTTAAAGTATGTCTACTAGGAATACATAATGATTAATATAATTATGATAATAAATTAAATTATCATAATTATGTAATCAATGAATAACACTATTGATTAATAAATCATGATAATATCTTTTTAACTCATGTAATTGAGAAACAAAAATAGTTTTGACTCTTAATCATTACCAGGAAAATATTTTTGTCAAATTTGATGTAACTTTTTGTAAATTAATGATTTAATAAAAACTCAAAGAAAAGTCCTTTTGATGGTGAAAAACTGGAATTAAAAGAATCTAAGTAGCACATAATTATCCAGTGAAAAACAATTTTACTATTGATTCCAAAGAATGACTGATAAGTAACACGAAGACATCAATTGTCCACCATCTGAGGGAAAGTATTCGTTAGCAAGCGAAAAATTCCTAACCAGAGCAATGAATACTCTGCACGTCTGACACAATCTCATTTATGTCTACTCGGAACGAAAAAGTATGGACTGCAGTAAGAAATGAAGAACTCCCTGATTAGATACTATGTGTAAGGAAATCGGAAAAGGTGGATTGGGGAATGCAATATATACCTGTGTCATATGGCTCGTCCCTATAGCAACGCCACGAATTTGCGATCGAGGCGACGATGTTGGCGAGGAAGAAAAGGAAGAATCGGTGAAATGTTTACGCCGTTTGGAGATTCTTTTCTTCTTTTGCAATATTTTTCTTATACCTTTATCCAGTGCAGACTCCAATAAAAGGCTGACGAACTCAACACAAGTCAAGAGAGAAAACTTGCGCTTCTTACAAGAACGTGACAAATTTCAGATTTCAGTTTTTTTTCTTTTATCCTAGCTTTTGGGTTTTATGTTCAAAAATTAAAATGAGTTTCCAAGGCTATTTTAAAAAGTAGCTTTTTCATTTTTCTTCCCAAAAGAACTGATAAAAATCTTTCGGGTAAATGTTTACTGCACTTAAAATTTTAATACACTTATTTAAAAAAAAATGATACGAATTAAGATTCCCTAATTTTAAAGCACTTTACCTACGATTTATGTTAAAAGTTTTATCTATTCTAGTTCCATCCATAAATAAGTCTTTACTATATAATTATAGAAAATTAAGAAAATATTAAAATATCATAGAAATTTTTAAAAATCTATGCTTTTTTCTCAATTTCTGTAAATTTCTTAAGGTTTATCTTTATACGCTTTTATTCATACATCTAGACTGTAGGTAATATCCTATATTAGTTCAATGAAATCTGAAGTAATTTACTTATAAACTATATTTATTTAAAAAAAACTATAAATTGAAATACTATAAGAATTTTAAAGAATTAAAATTTAATTTTTGTGAATAGATAAATATAATGAAATTATCTATTTTCATAAACTTAACTTTATATAAATGTAAAAAAATTACACAATGGAAGATACGAATTTTTTCTTTAACCTTGAGAATAATTATTTATTTGATTTAATGAAATAAAAATTATCTTCTATTCTTATAAGCCAAATTTTTCATAAATGGATGTTAACCATCATAATATATTCCATAAATCGCCATCAATTTCTTCAATATTTTTAAATCAGGAATAAATTATATATTTTCATTTTATGAAGAGCCTCAAGTACAAAAATTGTAAAATGTTTATGGCAATATTATTCTTAATGATGAATTGCTTAAAGCAAATATTGTATTTTATAAATTAATAATTTTCATTTAAAAGAGACTAACTTTTGGCTAAAATAAATTTCAAGAAACGATCCCAGAAAAGTTTTGAGTCTGAATAACTTAATTGCTTTATATTACTAAAAATATAAAATAGTTTTCCTTCGAATAAATAACACAAATTTTATATGCTTTAGTGATTAAGACTAAAATATTACAACAAATTTAAAATTTAAGAAATTAAAATTTAATAAAAAATATCCTTTTAGAAATTTATCTATTCATTTATTTACACTGAGATATGTATATAATTTAAAAATATTATACTGATATCAGTAATAAATATAATTGATTGAAAGATTTCTACTCAGGCTTATTTTAATAAATGTGAAAAAATATTTAATCATTGTTAACTCTTTAATTGTTAGTTTAGGAATAAGAACGCACTTATTTTCTATAATGTCCTAGACATAGTAATGTAGAAATTCTGAACTATGATATAAAGCAACTTCAAACTGTAATATTTTTAAACTGTTGTATTTTAATCTTTGTGGAAAAAGTTTTGTTACTATCATGCAATTTATTTGGCTTAAAAATTAAATAGTTTTAAAATGAGAAATTTTTTCATTGTCTAATGTAAAATAAAGCGTGTGTATTCATTTACACATTAATTTAATAATATACACAAACTATTTAACTTCACTTTACCATATTTTTTCCTGTATGGTAAAGTTATTTTTAAAATCATATGCCCCAATTTTTATATAAGTAAAAAAATATTTTTGAAGTGGTTTCAAAAGGTATTTTTGTTTAAATATTCCTCGTCTGAAATGATTTCAACTAATATATAAATAATTAGTGCTGACTTTCAATTCAAAAATGCTTTGGAGACTGATTTCCATTTCGGCTATAGATGCTTATATTGGTTTTAGAAATTCATTCTTTTATATCTTAGATGCTAAACAAAAATGTGTAATAAGTGAACCTTTATGGAAAACCGTGTATATATATAAGAAACTGTCATCATAGCAAAAAAATCAGTTTTCTGTAATGGATATTTTAAATACAAGTTATGGACGTTTATTAAGTATGCATATGTTTTAATAAGCACAATCTTCTACTTTTTAAAAAATATCCATCGAAAATAATTCAAAAAATAAATACATTTCAAATAATCATGAAGCGCAAGTTTAATATAAATACATTTTTTAAGATATTCTTCACATCCTTACTTACCTAGTTAATATCTTAATTCTTTACATTTTTGCAAATATGAAATAACTTTCCTCCGCATATAAGCAAGATAAATTTTATATAAATAAAGATTGATTAAAGCAAAAATATTACAAAAAAATTTAAATTTTTTGAAAAACAAAATCTATTTACTTAGTTTCAGCTGAAAAACCATGATAATTGAAATAAAATAATAATATCAGAAATTAATATAATTGATCGAAAGATTACTTGCACATGCTAAAAACCAGAAAATAATTTTTAAAATACCAGAAAAGTAGAATAATATAAATATTATTAAACTGACATAAGAATGAACTGTAAAATATATTGTAACACGAAATCTGTTAGTCAAAAATTCTGCTTGAAACTTTTCTCACCTATAGCAAGAAAGTTCCTTTTTACGTAAAAGGTTTCCCTCATTCTTTTTCCTACCGCAGAAGGCTTCTTTTCCAGCGAATAATAACGTCTCTCTAGAAGCATTCGATGCGAACCATTAGACTGCCCTCAGATATTCCAAGACACCAATTTTAGAAAGAGAAAATTCCTTATTCCCCGCATCTTCACATTCCCTTTCCATTTCGGGGCTTTACGGTAGGAGGGCAAAATGACGAGCAATGGAAAGCTTAAAATTCTCACAAAGGAAATTTCTATAAGTATTTCATAGTAAGTACTAGAATTAGAGATAAAATATATATTTAGATGCTTCAAACCCAATAAGTTACGCAGAAAAATAGATTATTTCTTATATTTATTTGGACGAATGTTTTCAAACTGTTGCAAGAAAAATATTGATTCTGTATTTTGCTCGTTCGAACTTAAAGTACTATATTGTAAAATAAGTTATTTATAAAAGAATGCATTCTTTCCCTTTTTTTAAATTTATATCATTTGAAAAAAAGGATTAAATTATTGCTATTAGTAATGTTACTCAGTATTGAATAAAAAATATTACAGAAATTCTTTAATATGCCCAGTTAAATGTCTGTTCCTCTTTCATACAAAAGCATTTAATAAGACAACTTAACTTAGCCTTTCAGTAATAATTATCTATAAACGAGTGAGAACAAGACTCATTTAATATAATCTACATTTTTATATGTTTATCTGTTTTCATATATTTACCAGTTACGTATTAAAATAATCCAAAATAGAAATTATTTAAAATAAGTTCTGATAATTATAATTTATTCGTGTAAAATATATTATCTATGGCAATGACGTTGTCTTCCACTCATTCTTAATATCATTATATTTTTATTACATAAAAATTTATTCATGTTATATATTAAAAGAAACAGCCTTATGAATTAAATTCAATAAAGCACATTTCATTCATAATTCTAACATTTCAATATTACTATGTATACTATTTATAAAAAAAACTTTATAGTAGTTTTTTTTAATCATAAAATGGTTGTGTTTCTTTCGTTACAGTTGAGATCCTGAGTAAACCACTTTATTACGATTCTCATTGGTTTAAAATAGATATGACGTCAGATAACTTTTCATCCACGTCACATGGTATTGAGAAGAGGTTGTAAATCCGACTTGTCGAGGAATTTGCTGCCTGCCTTCAAATCACGTTCTTCGAGTGGGAGAAAACAAGGCGAAGTTCACCATCGAATGTCTGAGAATACTGTCGAAGTTCATTTTCTTAATAAAACGATTTCTTATATAAAAAGCATAGCATCGGTTTGAGAAGAGGTTTTCTATTGATTCAAGCCATTAATACATGGACAATAAAACAGCAAAAAAAGCAAAATGAAAAAGACATGATAAAACATCCTCTTTATGATAAGTTTAAATCGGCAAGGAAGATTTAAATTTTTGAAAATTTCATTAATTAAGGTAGGCTTTGTCGGACACTTTTGGAGCTCTAAGCTCCAAATATTATTAATATTTTAATTAATATAATTCTAATTTAATAATTGCAATATTTGTAAACAATCTCATTTGAATCTTAAGACTATTGCTTTGCTTACGCCAACATTAAAAATTTTCTTTTAATTAATAATGCTGAAATAATAAAATGCAGATTTGTAAAACATGGGTTCAAAAAGCTTGTTGAATTTCTTAAAATTGTTTAAATTTTAATTCATTCTTTAAAATATCAGAAACTTCATTTCTTTAAATTCAATTTATTGACATTCAACATTCATTCATTGAATTCAACATTTATTTAATGCGAATTTCTCTTTTTATCAGCCTGGACAAATACTAACTTAAAATCAACTAAATAATAAATTTTATGTTGTATATATTACGTACTCCGTACGACATATTGAATGACATTAAAAAGTATTGCGTAAATTTCATAAAAGAATGCTTTCTACTAAGTAAAATTGAAAAACTTTAAAGTATAATAAAGTGCATCTTTTCATGGTATTTTAGATGTTTGTTTAAATTTTTTTCCTTTTTATTTTGAAAAATACCAAACTTAATAAATCAACAAATACCTTCTTCTAGCATTCAAAATCACAACAGATGAAAGTTTCAAACTATAGAATGAAACAAAGAATGGTTAAAAGTTGTGTATGTGAGCCTGATTTATACATCTGTGTTTTTCTACTAACTGGAGAAAGATTAAGTTTATCGGAATTCAATATTAAGGAAATAAGTTAAAAGTTTTCTATTATTAAGGAAAAAATAAATAAAGAAAAGTAATCTATTATTAAGGAAATAAATGTAACATTTTCGATGTTAAGGAATCTTAACCAGGAGGTGAAAATCATGCAAACTGGATACAAAATCATTTACAAATTTAATTTTTTATAATATTATTAACAATGCAAAATGAACAATTGATTTAAATTTCCCCTTTCTCCATCCTACCACGAATGTTTCAAAGCAACAGGCAATGCAAATGCAATAATTCAGCTAATACTTGTCTTCCATTTTTACTTTTCAAGTCTTTCAAACTACCTTTGATTAAAAAGAATATTGAGTAGATTCATATTGTCTTCTAAGAAGGATAAGTGAATTGAATGCTTTGAAATACTGAATAGCAACTTTGTGTAAAACATGGAAATTCTAAAGCTAGTCAAAATTACAATGGATGATGTAAAAATTTACGTTTCATATAATTTCATCAAATGAAAGAGTTCTTCATTACATAAAATTTTTTCCGGGCCATTTCTATTTAAAATTAGTTATTTTTGTTCATTTTGAAATACAGTCAATGTAAACTATTGAAATTTTGTAATGAGTAAATACATATTATTCATAAAAAAATTAATTAAAAGGAAATTTTACCGAAGTTAAATGCTGAACTTTTTTACAATATTTATTTAACTGCACTGCCCATTTCTGAAAATAGTGCTAAATTTTCGAAAAAAGCTGACATTAGAAATCAAGTGTGTGTAAAAATTTAAATATTTTCTTCCTATTCATCTAAAGCTGGATTTTATCAGTATAATATTAACAAACTTACAACATTGCAACAAGCTTTTTTAAAAAAAAGTCAAGCTTCAATGAATATTTTCTCCTCATATAGAAGACCAAGTTCACTTTAAGGCACGCATATTTCACAAAGTAGGGAAGCAAGACAACGTTTTAGGCTCAATATCACTCTTCCAAGAATTACGTAACCCTTAAAGTAGGGCGTCATTATTCATTCTTCTTTAAAAATGAAAGCGATTATTAACACCACTCTCATCAATCACTACATTTTTTTTAGAAATATCGCCAAGTTATGGTTGCGGCTCTATTGTCTGCCAAATATTTTGCCAACATATCTTATCAGCACTCAAGTGGCTCTTAAGAGTAATTTTACACTTAATTTATTGTTATCGAAAATATTCACTTAAAATAGTTGGTTGATTTTAATTTTGACTAAAACATTTTTTTTTTACAATAATAAAAAATGTGTTTCAAAGGATACTAAAAAAAAATTTTTTTTAAGTTCCTGTAATTATAGCTTAGTAAAAAATCTCTCAATATTTATTTATATATAAATATAGAAAAATTATTATAATTATTCTGCAGTAACAATCACAGTTCGTTTAAACTTATTTTAAAGTATTTATAAACTATTCATTTGTTGTTTAAATATGCAATTTTTTTTTAATATTAACTTCTACTGTTTATGTAGGGTGCGTTGGCCTAGTTAGTTAGGGGATGGTTCTTATTATCAGAAGGTTGTGAGTGCAAATCCCGACCCAAACCGTAGATCATTAATGGCAGCTAGGGCTCCTTCATTAAATAGGTTGTGGTCCTTCATGTGAAATGAAACCTCTGAAGGTAGTTTGTCAAATCTGGGGGACATCTATTTGTCCCTGCTTATAAATTACGAAAACACATTTTAGGGATCACGATGGCACGCAAGCTAGGGGGGTGCATCCCCCCCCCGCCTACATAAAGGTGTCATCACTTCCAATCCTTGTTGTGCTGAAAGGTGAAACTCATAGTAGCCGAGCTTCAGAAACAAAGCTCGTCTTAAAATCTTAACAAATGGAATATTTTTATCACACTTATCAAAAAGGAAACTATTAATACAAAAATATATTTTAAAAGTGTAAACAACAAGTACAAATCAAAAGTAAAGACAATAACTAACAAAATGTTTTCATTGACAAGATAAACAATAATAAAAGTAAATCAAAAACACAAGGAATCGTATAATTTTTCTGAAACTTATGCGTTAGTCTCTATGAATCAAACACAAAATCGCTTTAAATATTTTCAAATAAAAAAATAATGTCATGCGTGAATTGATTAAAAAAATAAGCGGGATCAATAAAACTATATTATTGGAAAATCACTTTCATGAGCTTAGCGCATTTAAGAAAGCAAGTTTCACAAATGCGCATCGCTTTTTATCCTTCTAAATCCTCCTCACATAACAAATATCAGACGACGTTCGCGTGATTCGAAACATTTGTGTCGTTTCCATGATTACCCATTTCAAGAAAAAGCACACGAATATATCATAATTTCTTTGCATTATGCAAGCAAAAAACAATTTTAAGAAACAAACTGTAAGAAAGCAATCACAAGCAATTGCAGCTGATGTTGTCCTCGGTATAATCTTAGAGCACGAAAAATGCTGTTAATGTTTGAACTTGTTCGGAGATTTATGATACTCGGCTAAATTATTGTTGCCAGTTTGAAAAGTGTAATTTAAAGAGTGTGTAGTTCTTTTCTCTTAAAGAAAGGACAAATTCATGCCCTTAAATGTATCTGTCAGAATTAATTATAAGCTGTTATTCTACATTTTATAATATATTCTAATACTGAATTAACTCACTTTCGTGAAAGAATGAGTTGCAGTTTTTGGGTAGAAACGAAATTACCATCATGTTTCATACTCTCACTTGTAATATGAAAATTACCATAATTGTAATCATATTTTCTGAATTCTATGAAATAATGAGAATTTCAATTAATGAGTTTAAACTTTTTCTGGTTTATTGCAAATCTTCAACAAATAGCGTAATCTACAATCCCTGTTTAAACCACGCGTTCTTTTGGCATAATACGTAAAGTATATCGTAGTTGTCAAAATGGTTTTAATTGTCCATTTTTGTGATAAATAAAATCAACTATTTTCTTTTCATTTAAGGAAAATGATAAAAACTAATTTGCAAACAAATTGAATCCATTCTTAAATTCTACATGTAAAAACTCACGTATTTTCAGCATAAAATTAAAACATGGTTTATAAGCTATTATACTAATTATGTTCAAATCGAACAGAATAAATATAAATGTCTCCAAGAGTCTTTCTTTTTTACCTGTAGTAATGTTTCAATAAAGTTGAACAGTTTAATCAATAATTATCAATCAGCAGTTTTATAGTTTAAAAAAAGCAATTTATAGCTACAATAAAAAATACTTGAATAGTTCCCATAAAACGACAAAAATGAATGAATCTGTTTTATATATAAACTTCACCTTCCAAAGCTCACATTAGCTTACTTTTTCGCTATTTTCCTATTTTTAGTAGAATTTTTAGCTGTGATAATCTTTAAAAATAACTTTAAATATATAAATTTTCTTTTACCGAAAAATACTTCTTTATACAAATATTTTATGGAAAATTTATACGCGGTGTCTTGTTTATAAGACTGCCATTACAATATAAACCGATGATAAATAAAATATTATATAAGAAATACTGCATGGGATAATATTTAAAGGAAACAAATTATAAAACGAATTTCCTTCTAAAACTGTATTTGTTCCTTAAGTTATAAAATTCTCTGTTTCAGGAAAGAAAATATCGTGAAAAGATTTTTCTCGGGCATGTGCATTAGAAGATAGAAATATAAACTTATTATAACTAACTTCAAAAACATATACATTTTAAAATTGTTTATTTTAAATTGACAAATACGGGTGTCGAAAAGTGAAGAAAATGGTCAAACAAAGTTTTTTTCATTCGACCATCAGAGTTTCTGTCATTAAAATTTCAGATTTTCCTGGAATACACATGTTTTTCTTGATTATTGAATGATAATCTGGATTAAATATTGTACAAGCATTTGAAGAAAAATGTGATACTGTTATTCCCATACCACAACCATTACAACTAACTGGAAAAAAGTATAACTTATACAAATATTTAAAACAGATCATAAATGATATCTGTACATAGATATTTTCAACATTTCTTCACTAATATTTTTTGGACTTATAATTGCTATTGTTCTAAACATTACAAACTCAAGATAATTATCTTTCAGTTCAAGGAAAAATCATGCTTGTAAAGCAAGAAACTTCTCTTCAAAACTATTTTACCTGATAAAATTTATTTAAAATATTGTTTATCAAGGTAATTTTAGGCAGATCATTTGACACGAAATGTTTGGATTTCTATTGATGCGTTTGATAAGCAAAAATATGCAACATTTATTGAACTCAAACAGTTGACTTAACATTAAAAATTCAAACTTCTCTATAATTACCAACTCAAAACGCGTAAAATCAGAAAATTTCTTGGTATTTAAAATATTCTAAATCAGTGTTCAAACCAAAACTTATTCTGATGGCAGTGAAATAAAGGGTAGTTACTTGAATTAAGGAACAATGTTTTAACACTACTTCAAAAGTCATTAAATTCTCATTGAAAATTTGCAGCGAGTGAGGCAGAGGTATAAGGCCGCTTCCTTGGAGAACGGAAGAGTATTGAAATAATTATATAATCATAAGGCTACTTATGTATTAGGCCGCATGACTTGGCATGAGGAAAATTACTGCTTTCACAATTTTCTTCATTAACTGAATACATAGAACCACACATCATTTCCATTAAATTTAGCATCTTCTACTTCCTTCAAACACAATAAAGCTGACATCCCCTTTTCCTTTTGCCTCCAAATGATTGGGATTCATTAAAGTGAAACTTCCGGCACTAGAATGAAATTAACTGCATTAGGGAAATAAGGGGGGAAGTGTTGTTCGAACAGGGGTTTTCAGTCTGCTTCAATCCTCTCGCCAGAGATTCGCTGACCGAGTTTTCCGTTCGATTTTTCCAAAAGGCATGGAAAAGTTTGGGAACTCTTGCTTTATCTAGAACGTGATGAAGGGTCTTTAGCAAGAATTTCAAACTTTGAAAGCCATATAAACAGTGCCAATCAGATAAAAGTTGTGGCGGCGAATGCTTATAATTTTATATTAATCCATGAAACATCAATCATATTGAGTATGTGTTGCTTATTTATAATAAATAATTTATTGTAAATTAAAAAAAACTGAATATCTGAGATTTGTGTAGATGAAAAATAAACTATATGCAAATTAAAACAAGATACCAATTCAGATCTTTCGATATATCAACAAGAATTTTTTTTCACAATGTTCACCTTTACTTAAGAATTTTGAAGAAATCTTAAAAAATTGTTAAAAATTCTATATAATAGATTCCATTGTTTCAAAACAAATTGACCAAAATGGCTTAGCGGTAAGTAATTTTTTTAACTTCATTATAACTCAAAATTGCATAGTTTAAAAAAAACTCTAAGTTTATGTATGTAGTTTACCACTAAGCAAATCTAAATATAAAATCTTTAATTTCAAACTTGCCTCGTAATCTATTAAAGTATTAATGAAGCAAGGAATTAATAATATGGCCAAATGTATTTGACTATTTTGTCTGCAGGATATAAAATCCTTTCTTTTCAATGTATTTCGATATTTATAATGCCAATTTAATGTTGCTAATAATTTTATTAGTCTTACCCTTTATTTAGTGGTAAGACCATACTCTTCGAAGACCTTAAATTTTTATCCATTGTCAAACAACGGAAGAAAGGGGTATTATTTTGTTTCTCTTTGCATGTCTGTCAAAATAAAGTGCTAGATTATCGTCTTTATGTCATGTTACTACATTCAACTATCAATGAGAAGTCTCTGAAATTCAAATACATGACCCATGCCAAAAAGTCTAGCAATATGTATCAGCTGCTAGTCAGTCCCAATGCCCAATGATATCATGTTAAAATGCATTAATTTATTAAAAATCTGCAACTAACTTTTTCGTATTCCTCGTATTTAACTACTGCTTTTATAAGTTTAATTGTACGAAATGTTTTACCATTTTGTATGCACCTTACCTGAATATTTCATTCAGTTATGCGATACTTAATAAGTTTTGAAAAATTTTCTATAAATGTTTTGAAATATAATCTAAAATTTTATGTGATCTTTGAAGTATAACATAATCTACATTTGATTATTAATTTATCAATTCATAATAATTAAATGGATTATTAAAATTTAATATTTGAAACATTTATAAAAATAACTTTGAAATTATAGTTATAGGTTTATGGTTTATTTTTATATTAAAAATAATCTTCCTTCACATAGTTAGAAATATTCTAAACAATTGCACTGATATGGGAACAGGGTGATACTGAAATAAATAATTTTCTACCTAAAATATTAAAATTCTAATTAGATATTGGTAATAATTTATTTGAACATTCTTCACGAAATTTATTTGCATTTTATTAATTGCATTCTATACTTTTGCTCCATAAAAACGCCAGTTATAAGAAATGAAAGTGAAAATACATTCTTAATTATAACTTACTCTTAAAAAATATCAATAAAATACTTTACACTATTTTCATTCATACTATTAAAAAAATTAATTTTACTACATTGTCATGGAAATGTTTAATAGAAATGCTTTTTTCTCTGATAAAAAAAAATTGACTTTTCATTCATAAGCAAATATTTCATATCTTTACAGGATACAATATTTTTTTAAAATCAAATGAGGAAATTTCTCGCACATTTTTCTAAAAAATTCAGTGTTATTCAGTTAATTTGTTTTATATTTATATATTTATACTGTTGAAACTAATTAATACTGAAGAATATTATATTTCAAGAATTTAAATGCAGTAGTTCAATATTTTATTCTATCAAATATATTTCAGATTCAGATCTCAAACTTAATTCATGCAATCTAACAAAACTGACAAACAGTTAGAAGTCATTGATAAATATACAAATCTGGTGCAAGTACTGTTGCCATTAACAAAACGAAAACTTAAATTATATTTCATGCAAATCTTATTCAATAGTTTTATCAAATATAAAATTATGTGTTAATATATTATAAAATAGTCTGTCTTATTTACACTAATCAGAATAACTCTTATTGGCATGAAAGGAAATTTAAACTGTTATACTCATAAGAGAATCTTAGTAAGATTCTATTAAAGTTATTTGTAAAACAAAATGTTTTTGTTAATTATAAATTAGAATACATAAAAATGAAAAAAAATCGTCCATTGCAATTTTAATTTTATTCAAGACACAGGAAAATATTTAATAACTTAATGGAACTTTTATTTACTTTGCAGAAGAGTAAAATGTCAAGCTGAATGGTTAAACGATTATCTTTTCTCGCCAAGTTTAATAAAATTTAACTCCCAAAAAAGATTAACTTTTGGGCCATCACCTTAATGAAGAACCATAATCATTAAAATATGTTTCTTCCAGTTTTAATGTTAAATGAGCCATCAGGAGCAGTTTAGAAGAAATTCTGGGTTATAAAAATAAAACATTCGCTGCTTTCTGAATTTGGGTAGCAATAAATAAAAATGAAAGATCATACTTAACGTTAGGGAATGTAAGCAAATTCATTAAGAAATGAGCTTATTTAGAATAACAATGTCTTTTTCAAATTTGTAGCTCACTAAAATGTGTAATTTACTGTCTAATTAAGTGCCAATTTAAAAATGTTGACTTCCTTAATGTGTAATTTTACAGTCATTATAAATGACATATTAATGTTTTAAGTGGAAAGCCTATACATCCAGAAAATGTAAATACTAATTACTTTTCATGTTAAGCAAATTAATTTAATTAACTGCTCAAACTGCGAGGAAATATTAGTAATTAACTTTTAAAATTTTTTGTAAATAACAATACTTCATTCTGGTATACAGCAGATTTAATTTTAAATATATCATATATGCTAATATTATGAATCCATAATGGAAACTTATGGGTGGTTTGATTTTTACATATAAACTTATACAAAAAAATAAAATATCAGAATTATTCTTTTAGTAAATAACAAAAATTATGACATGCACTTATAAAACTATATGCTAATTTAAAAAATATAGTAAATTCAAAATAAACTTGATATTAATGTTGACCTTTCAGTGTCAATTAAGTCATAAATTTGTATTTAACATTTCTATGCCCAATCATTAATATTCTAACTTCAAAACTTGAGTAAATGAAGAATATATGTAGTAAAAGAAATCATGTAATCTATGCTGGGCTTTAAAAGGATGAACGAATCTAAGACTGAAATCCTAGTCGATAACTCAAGAAGTTTGATGATTGGAGATAAAATTTCAATTATGATCAATACATAACCCTTTGAATTAAAATTAAATATGGAATATATTTACTGTTAAATTCCTCAGAATTAGTTTTGAAAACATGAAAATTTTAAATAAGCATTAATTAACAATATAATGTAAGCAGTTTAAATAACCAAGATAAATTTTAATACAGTCATAAATTTAAAATTTATACTTTATTAATAACTTAACATATAAGTAAATAAATCAAAAGTAAATTCTAAAAAAAAAAATAATTGTCAAAAAATATTCATGTGATATTGAATAAACTATTTTGAATACTTAAAAAATAAATTTATGATTTTTATTTTTGAAAATTCAATTTCGAAAAAGATAAAGTAATGAATATTTAGTTTTTTGAAACAATTACCAAAAATTCATTTTATTAAGTTAAAAATACTTTATTACAATCAATTATAATTTCTTAAAATAACATTGTTCCATATCTTATAAACAGACAACATTCAACACACATTCGATTCATTTTCTTCCTTTTCTCAACTTGTTGCCAAAAAAAAGTTATTTTTTAATATATTTTAGTATACAACTAGGATTCAATTTTAATTAAAGACACTAAAATAAGCATTATTTTTTCCTCGATTTTGTAAATATTCTAAATGTATTCAAGAGTTTCATCATTCGCTACAAATTGTTTTCAAACGAAGAATTTAATTTAGCTTTAATTGTCATCTCCAGAAGAAAACATTTTTTTACTAATTTCAATTTCAGTAATTTAATCACACACCTTTCAAGTTGAAGCATCTGAACTATAATTTCTCCACATTTTTCAACTTTTTTTCAAAATGTCCCCTTGATTTTCAAAATGCACCCTTCAAACAGTTAAATATGTGTTTTTTCTTTGATAGTGGTCGGTAAGACTCACTGCTTCAAGTGTGAATAATAAAACATATTTTTAAAAGCAAACTTATAAATATCCTTTGTGTGTATTGGACTAAGGCTCACTATTAACACTATGTTATGCTATATTTTTAATCTACTTTCACCTTTCTGTACCACATCAATGCCCCCTTATGTCTTCTACCGCCCCCAGAAAGTGGTAAACGCCCACAAGGGGGGCACTATCACCCACATTGAGAATCTATTATCTAAGCACCCCCCTTACAATTAAAAAGAAAATAATTTGAATTCCCGGCTGACTCAATTTTTACTCTTTTTATTTACTGTACTTATTTTTTATTTTTTCTGTTTTTCGAAGTTTTCATTTTCTCCCTTTTTCAAAACAGCATTTGAAATCACGGACAATATAGTGGAATGACCAGTTCCGCGCAAATAAATCGACACTCTGAGAAATAGAAAATCTATTGTATTTTAGTTTGTTTTTATTTTTTCTCAAAAATGATCATTTTGAAAACATAAATAGGTTGAAATCACATGTAAAAATAGGCTAAACTTTTAAGTACTATTTTGTAATAATTCCTATTGAACTAGATTCACTCCAAATTTGTATTTCTTCAAAATTTTGATTAAATAATACATTTCAAACAACTCTTTATAAGATTTTATATGATTATAAATTCTTCCATGCTTCTAATTAAATACAAATTTCGTTTAAGCGAAAGCTCAATTCTTCGTTATAATTCATCAAAATATAATTAATTTCCGTTTTGTAAACTTATTACTGTAGTTCATAGCAAAAAGCTCTTTTTGAAAGCCTTCAGATCTGTCAAACAAGTAGTGCCTAGCCGTAAACTTGTTTTAATTCATGTTTACTTTTTGTTTGTGTTGCTATATATAAAGTAATTTAGAAAATCAACATTGATTTCCAGTTGTTTCTCTAACAAAGTTAGTTATCGCAAAACAAGTCAACTGCTTTTTCTTTTGTTCTACTCAAGTTAGATACAAGACATTTCATCGATTCTGAGTCTACGCAAAGGTCTTATTAAATTTTTAAAGATTCCAGCAACTGAATTAAGACAAGATGTCAAAGGCAATGAAAAGTCAATCTATTACCTTCTAAAATTCACCATTTATTTTTAAATAGTTTGTCGAGTATATTATTTGAAATAATGAAAACAAATAATGAAAAAAAAGTTCATAAATTAATGATGGGAAATAAAATTGATGTAAAATTAAGTCTACTATATTTCTTCGCCCTTGGATAGATATAATTATAAATTAATAGCTATTAACAGACAGCAATATATTATCATTTATAATATTATTTTTACTAAATTTTGCTATAAAATTAAGATCAAACTTTATTGTTGTTTTAAATATAACTTCAATAATTCATTTTATTTTCATTTTTAATTTTGTAAATTACATTTAATAGATTAATCTGCAAGATCTTAAGAGTTTTGTAATTTTAATAGTTTTTTTCATCGAAGTGAGAGAGTAAAGTTTATCAAATTTTAATCTTAATCAAAGGTAAAAATTAATTGAATATCTGACAATATAAGATATGAACAAAAAGGAATCTACATTAAAAGACTGAAATCAAAAGAAATAAAATTCCTTTTTCAATTTTTTGTAAATAGTTTTCCTTATCTCATTTAATCATTCCAAGTTATAAATTAGCAGACCAAAGTCGTTATTTTAAATTGTTGCTCATAAATGAAACTGGATTATCAAAAAATAAAGATAAAAAATAAACACAATACAAATAGTGAATACGTAAGCTTATATAAAAGGAAACATGAAAATTTGTTATGAATATTTTCCCTCGAAGCCCGAAGCCCTTTACTTAGTAATGCACGTTAAATCTTTTCTGATGTAAAACTGAGCAGAAATCAAGTATTTTATTTTTGTAAAAAAATAATTAATGATCTACTCTTACATCTGGGAAATTTCATGAAATTGCTTTTAAATAAACGCTGTAAGTATAAAAGTAGAAAATAAGATTGGCTTTAGAATACAATGATTGATGCGAAAGCCACTGAATGGATAAGAGACTAAATAATAATGCGGTTGGAAAGCCTCCATTTCTCAAATTTAGTATTCGTTTTTGCCTATTCTTACATAGACATTCATTGCATATTAAACTATATGAATATAAATCAGTTTCTTTATATAAGAAACATTAATGGAAATTTGTTTCGTGGCTGTACATAAAATTACAAATTCTATTTATAAAAAGAAACTCATTTTTGAAATTCAAATAATAGATGATAAAGTATCAAGTGCGCAAATATATTTATCTTTACTTACTTTATTGTTTAAATTATACATATTATCAGATAAAAAAATCTATGATAACAATGAATGACAGTATATATATGTTTTTGAAATTTTTCACATATTTAAGTTTACGTTTAGCAATTTATTTATTACTTTAAATTTTCTTTCTCATATGAAGGCAATATTGAATGATTTTAATATTTTTTTCAGCATTACCACAGTTATTTACGTCCTTGTTTACGTTTCCTAAATTTTTCACATATTTGAGTTTACGTTTAGCACAATCGATTTTATTAATATAAATTTACTTTCTCAAATGAGGGCAATATTAAATGATTATAAATTTTTTCAGCATCATCAGTTATTTTTCATGCTTTTGATTTAGAAACTGAGTTCGAATACTTCTCATAACAAAAGCTAACCACTAAAATTTTGTTTAAGTACATCGTATAAATTAAAAGCAACAACTAACGGCCTTCCACAAAATAGTAGAGCTTCGAAGATAAATTACTCTTCAATAACATGTCCCGATAGGCGACGAAATTTCGGATGCAACAACTCAGTAAATCAAAACAAACCCTACAGCGATATCCACTAGCATCACATACCGATCTGCAAGTGACATCGACGAGAATTGGGCTTGTGGATAGCTCTAAACAAACTCAACAGAGCCATCGACACACGATATCCCCACCCCCTCTTTCTCCACCAGCCACTTTTCGCGATCCTAATGGCGGCTATAATGATTAACGACCCTTATTAATTCAGCTATTAATATTGCAAGCGCCGGCCAAAAGCGCCGGCCTTCCTGCAACAGTGTTTCGGTTGGGGGCAAATCAAACAGAGCAGAGCTCAAATGGAAGAGTGCTTACAAAGAGAGGAACACGGATGATTCCATTTGGAAGAGAAACGCTTTAAGCTGCAAGAGGATTTGGGAAATTATTATTTCCGCCTCCATCTGAATAAATGCTGATTTTGAAAAGCTATTCAGTGGCTAACTAGCTATGTAAGCATCCTCAAATCCTACTGGGCATAAGAGATACCCTCTTGTTTGCTGACTTAGGGAGGCGTCATTTGCATCTTGTTTGCTCATATTATCGTGAGACAAAAGCTTCTCACTGTGGGTCCGGGTAATTAATTGTATTCATTCCCATTAGAATTTGCAAAAATATCATAAAGTGTCGCAGGTCTATGTAAATATGTAATCTCGGTAATTTGTATCGTAGTTCCGTTTTAATGCTTCTTCAAGGGATTTGTAAATTTGCCCTTTTCCGAAATGTTTATAATAACTGTTTTACACACAGTTAAACAAGTATATCATATTTTCCATCAATATTTATTTAAATCGTTTGTGCGAATCATATGTATATATATATATATATATATATATATATATATATATATATATATATATATACACATATATATATATATATATATATATATATATATATATATATATATATATATATATATATATATATATATATATATATATATATATATATATATATATATTCCTAGGAAATATATTTCCGTTTAGAATCAAAAAGTACTAGGGAAGCATTATATATTCTAACGCTGCAACTTTATCTTTTAACCTCATTTTATTTAATTAAGCTCTGTGTCGACATTACATATCCTAAACTTTTAATGTGTGCATGCTTAATGTGTGTTTATCAAACTAAAATCTCCGTTTCAAAACTTTATGATCAAGAGCTTTCCCGAACATTTTAAAACACAGGTAAAAATGTTGAAAAAAAATAATATTTCAGTCGGAAATAATAAAACTAAAGCATAATAAAAACAAAATCTGGAATAGTGGATGCTGCACTTTGAAAGAACGTAAGTAGGTAAACATTACAAAAATGTCAAAAGAAATCACTTTAAAAATT
Organism: Latrodectus hesperus; assembly: GCA_037975125.1. Lineage (NCBI taxonomy): Eukaryota > Metazoa > Arthropoda > Arachnida > Araneae > Theridiidae > Latrodectus > Latrodectus hesperus. The sequence continues at coordinate 119,900,628 of CM075852.1, forward strand.
TCCATATAATTTAACGTATTTTCTCTCCACAAGAATATTATAAACGATTTAACTTTTGTTTTTTATAAAGTTATTCTGTGATGTGTTTATTTTCATTTGCTCGGCCATACGTGAAGTTAATATACTCCAACTCACTATTGGTAAGGCTGTGAATCAGCCAAACATACACCTCAACTTTCTTGAAGAAACAAAAGCACAATGAACACAGAAAATCCCTTATTCCCTTCATTTAAGCTTTTTTTTAAAAATTCATTATGACTTTTAAAAATATTTGATTTATTTATTCATTCTTAGCAAGATATTTGGAAAATTTTTACGGAAATCAAAAATTAGAATAATAAAGGAACCTAGAAAACATATCTATATGGAAAATTTATAAAAATACATAAAATACCTATATAATATTAACTTAATAATCATTTTTGTGGCAATATAAGACGTCAATAAACCTTGAAACTCTCGTTTCTCAAATTTCCTATTTGCAACGCAAGGTATCGCATACTATTTAATAATGCATCTGTTTAACTTATTATGTATACATGACTAATTCAACAAGGAATTTCGGTTTAACATAGATCTTACCCAGGGGCTGTTAAGTTGAACGCCAATTGCTGACCAATAAGCGATCAATTCAACTGATTAATATTTGTTTTACTTGTCGCGCCGCGATGTACATAAGGAACTATTCATTGTGTGGATTCAGAATATCAACCCTGAGTAATAACCACTACAAATATGGACGTCTGAGGGTGGAATCATTCCATGAGCTGTTGAATTGAGGAGCCACAGAGCTAACCTTTTGGCGCCAGCATTCAAAGTGAACTGTCTGGTTTTCTATCTTTACAGATTTGGCTTACCACTTAACGGTCATTTTTGCACGCGAGGATTTAGTTCGTTTGTACACACTTTTTTCACACAAAAACTAATTAAACTAGTATTTTCAATTTTAAGAGGATTCCGAACTATTGAATCGAAGACAGAGGGATAAGCATTTAGCTACCAACTCGCCACTAATTTTACATTATCAGAATATTTTCTTCTGACAAAACGTTAGCAGCTGTAATAAAATTTTATTCCAAAAATGACAGTTCACATTTTTTTCATTTATTACCACAGTTGTTTTTAATTTTTTTTCAAATTTAGATGCTTAACTAACTAGACTACAAGAGATTTTAAATTAAAAGAAAAATTTTTAATAAAACTCTTACTCTGTTAAAATTGATCTGTTAAAAATGTTTGAAAATTACAGAAATACCTCTGAGCAATTTAAATAATACATAAATATGACATAAATAAAAATGAGAAGAAAATTCCCCGTTTATTCAATCTTATAATCTAATACATAAAATACTAATAAATTACTCTCGTTCTATACATCTTTTTACTTATTTTAATTATTTAAATAAACTTTAAAGTTTGAAATTTCTTTTTCTAATTTGAAAAGGTTTTTGCAGTTACTACTAATATTTTTCTACTATCCAATCAATTTTTTCATATGTCATAGAATGAATTGTTATAAAATCTAATAATACTTAAAGAAAGCTAGATAATAATACACACTTAACTTTGTTAAATTACTTTCTTCGTGAGTTTTCAAACCTCATCAAGATAAAAACCGTTATAATTCAAAGCATGATTTGAATGTATAATATATTTTTGAAAGTGTAATAGATATCAAACTTTTGTTTGCGGTTTTAAGTGCAATTTTTTCGCATTTAAATTTAAAATCATAATTTGTAAAATTTAATTATGATTGCATTTCGATAAATTTCTTGGATTTTTAAATTTTATGTTTTACCGTAGACTATGGAAATTTATTAGTTAATTTCATTAAAATTAATCGAAAACAAAAGAGATTTATTGATTATTTCTTAAGTAAAAAAATCATTTATTAACCGTTATTGACTGTTAAAATAACATTAACTATTATTTTATGAAGAATGTATTACGAAAGTTTTAGTTTTGCAAATAGTTTTTGCTAGAAATTTAAGTGTCTATAGTATAACTTACTCTGCACTTAATTCCTTTAAAGAATTCACATTAAATACCTTGTTAATTTTCTATAAAAACCCACAATGTAATTTATAAATTATTGCAGAAACAAAAAAATTTCTAATGTTCTACGAAATTTAAAACAAAATCTCCGAAAACTCTTTTATAGGTAAATTTAACTTTAGAAATATTTTATAAATCTCAATACATAAATAACCGATTTTTTAAATTTTTAATATTGTTTCCTAAGAACTCTCCAAAAAAAGAGTGTCTACAATTTCAATTTTCAGAACAAAAGTTTACTTTTTCTTACTCTTTGTTCCTTTAAAATTTTAGAAACTTTTGACGAAACATGTTTTGTTCAACAACAATAATCTTAAATTACTTTAATCAATGGATTGTTTAAATAATTCTTCAAACAAAAAACTTCAGAATTCCTTTAAATTGGAGGCTCTGTAATTTGACTTCAAATTTCATTATTATAAAAAATAAAAGTACTCAGATTAAATTTCAAGACTTTTATTTTTCTTTGCTTTTCTTAAAAGTATAGAAAAAGAAAATACTCAAGCTTAAAAAATCATTTATGTTGAAATTGAATCAAAAAGGACTTTTTTTATTGCTTAAATTATCGCATTTAATTTTATCGAGCTACTTTAATGATTGTGCTTTATTTCTTAAGTACTGTACGAGCTTTTGTCTATTTTCTTTTATTCTGTGTCATAGGATACCCAATTTAATCAACTAGATTATTTAAGTTAGTATAATTACCTATTCTCTCTCTCTCTCTTTCTCTCTTTTATTTTATTTTCTTCGAGTGAATTTTTTTAAACCTCGTAAAAAATATTCGAAATGGAAAAAATTCGAGTATATCAGAAAGTAACATACAAAAGAACAAATTATATAATCAATTTTCTTAATTACGATTTATTAATGTAAGTTCTAGTGAGTTAAAAACATTCATTTGATGGTTGAACATTAAAAATAAATATTTTATTGTCTTAAAAATAATATAATTACAAAACAAAAAGTGTAGCTTTAGCTTAATTAATGTTCAAATGGAAAAAGAAAATGGAAAGGTAATTTCACAAATAACCAATAATATTAGATGAATTTTAAAGTCAATATATTAGAAACATGCAAAATTATTTTTAAAAAAAGAAATTTATCATATAACACTACTAATAAATTTAATGTATCGAAAGTCACATTCAAAGTCCAGTTAAATAAAAAGGATCAATGCTGAGCAAACTAAGGATTCTAAAAAATGCTCATTATCATTTTACATCAGGACAAAAATAACTTTCGGAAGTGCAAGAATGGTATTTTTCCAAATCATTAAAGATTAGTACGGAAATATCTTTCAGAAGTAAATGGTAAGAAAACATGTGAAGTGAACAAAATGTCAAATAAAATTATTTTTGAGCAATTTTTTATTCAATAAGATAAAAATAAGCTACATTTATTCAGTTTTTTTGGAGCAATATGAATTCTATAATTTTTGATAAAATAATTTTTTACTTTCATTTTCATAAAATTTAACATTTTTTATTGAAATTTAATATTTTCAAGTGTATAAATTTAATTTTTATAATGTGTTTACTAAATTAAACTTTTATTTAGTACTAATTTAATAAATTTTTCCTTAACTTTAATTTTTTTTTTTTTTTTTTTTTACAAAAATAATGTTTAAGAACTATTAACGAATAAGTATTTGTAATTTTTGAAAGATTATAAATTTATCATAAAATAAAGGATTATAAATTTGTTAAATATAAAATCACTAATTGACGAATTACTGAACCATTGGAATTTTAAACGTTAAATATAAACTACAAGAATCTTCACTCAATGAAATCTTACTGATATCGCCATTGGTTTGATTTGATTTGATTGTTGCTCAACAGTTATTTTTTTAACACGATAGTTTGTTAGATCAGTACATGCAATTTAAAATGAATTTCAAACCACTACAAATATGCAAGTTCAAGGTGAGAATCGAACCCAAAAGTTATTAAACAGAAGGCCAGTGAATTGACTGCATGAAGTGGCCATTAACATGATCTACGGCTATTGTAAAATAAAACGCATAAATTCACGTCGGAAAAATAGTTTTTATGTAATGGGATGTAGTCAAATGTCGAAAAGAAAGAAACCTGGAAGCATCTAGCTCAACAGAAGCGTGTACAGAAGTTCAATACCCAATTGTTCAACTAGGGATGGTATCAAACCTACAATATGTCTCTCAGGAAATGTCCACTAGACTACAATGAGCCCACATATATAATCGATGCTAAAAACTACATACAATTTCAACTTACGTTGTTTATTAGTATTAATGAGACTGCTCTAGTTTTAGATCTAAAATTATTTGGTCACAATTTAATACATTGAATTATTAAATTAAAACATTTTCCTACTGAAAAAAATTTCAGCAATGTCATTGAAGACGACGTGTTTTAAATAACATAAACTTTTAGAAGTATTACATATGTTGAATTTTTATATCTGTTATTGATTATAAACTTTTCAGTTAATGATAAACATAATTTATTTAGATTTTTTATACTATATTTTAAACAACATATTATTGTCTTCAAAGCATCTAAAAACCAAATCGTCCATTATCAATCTTTATGCTCACTGCCATATTATATGCTTAAAGAAATATATAGAATTAATCTATTTTAATGCACACAAATATGATTTATCATATATTGACTGTCGATTCCTTTTTTATAAATAAGCAGTTTAATCTTCTTTAACAGAAACAGGCTTTAGCGTTCATGTCAGATTTTTCAAATGGCTTAGAACAGAATATAATATTAATATACCAAATATTAATTCTGCAATAATATTCAATAGGATAAAAAAATTAATTCATTGAACATTTTAGAGTATATGTAACTAAAACTTCTTTGGCTCAAGTCTTCATCAGCATTAAATGACAATAATACGATGCATTGTTTTAACTTTTCTGGAATGTAATTAGCTTATTAAAATTTAGAAATGTATTTTTCTAAAAGCAACTAACACATAATTCAGATAAGGAATAAAATTACTATAACCATGTGCTTGATTTGGCCTACAAAATTTCTGCGGCAATTATTTTACTATGCAATTCATTTTAAATGAAGAAAATATTGATATTTTAACAAAATAATCAATGATATTAAGAAATAAAAACAAATTCGCATATACATTGCATACAACCTCGTATATACAATTTATATTGCAGTTTTTTTATATTTGTATTATACATAAATAAAACTGCAATGTATAAGTTGTTATTTTTAACTACTCCAATACAATGGTTTGAAATTTTTAACATTTATTTTCGCAATTTTAAAACGTTAGAAAATATGTTTTCTTACATTTCTTCATTGTTGTTGTCTCAACCATTTACAAGCCAAGACTTACATAAAAATGGAAGATTTTAAGTAGAAAAAAAAAAGAAAAAAACCACATTGGATGACATATTGAATAAGCTTTTTCATAAAATTTAAATCTACTTAAAAAACAGAATTATGTAAACTTTAGGAATTTAAAAAATTTTTAGAATTACCGTAAAATTCGGATTTTTTTTTTTTTGGATACAAAGAAATCTCCCGTGGCAAAAAATTGGTCTGGGCATTTTCATAAAATACATCTGACAAAATAATTACCCCAAAAAGAGTTATGAAATTAGAATGGTTGGAGAACGGTAATCAATAATCAGATGAATAGATTTTGGACAATCAACTCAGAGGATTGCCCGTCACACCAACCTCTCAGACAATGCTGTAGAAGGTTGGATCTAGTGGAGGAAATGACCCTCCTACCGCCCCCAACTGTCTGAAATGTTTCATCGTCTGACAAGCAAAACATGACCTACTACTTTGTTCGATGTCTACACACAGGTGGTCTTTAACGAACGCTGGGCATTGGGCTTACCTGTGATTTACTGTCCTGGTTCCCACGGTCTCTCAGACAATCGCCAATTTTTTTACTTCGAATGTGAATTGTAAATTTTGCAGAAAACTTACGGAGACAAGTCGTCTGCAGTCTTGTTTGATCAAGACGAATCATGGCTTTTCTTGATCAAACAAGATTCCTAATTCGTCTTGAAGTATAGTTAATAAGAATCCTCATTTTCTACTGAACATTTTAATTCTTTATTCTTCAATAAAATCCCCTTATAGTAAAAATTAAAAAAATAATGAGATTTAAATTAGAAACTGAAAGAAATATTAAAAAAAAACTCAGGAGAAATAAGACCTTGATTTTATTCACAACTATCACACTGTAGTTTTACTACGGTTTAGGAATAAAGCTTCAACATCTAAAAAAAATGTAAGAATTCAGGAAAAATTCGAGATTTTGCTCGGATTGATGCCGTGGCAATAAGTTAAGAGATAAAATTTTTTGATTAACTGAACAACTTATCTTGGAAAATTCATCAATGAATTTACTATTCTAGACTTTCACTGTGATGTTTTTAATGTAAATGTAAGAAACTTTTTATAATTTTTTTTAAATTTATTTACATTTATTATAAATTTTTATAAAAAAATAAATAATTTAAATTTATTATTAAAAAAATTTAGATCTGAAATTTTATTTAATTCCTAATAATGTTTGCATCAACACTTACACACTCTCGATCTTTACAATATCCTTCTTTTTAATGTTCAAATTTTAAAATTGGGCAGTTATTTATGATGATATTCACAACAATTAATTACAGATAAAATACCAGAAAAAAGTTCTCTTAATAGAAATACAGAATTAAAGAGCTTGAATTTTAAGAAAAGGTGTGCACACTTATAAAAATAATATCATAGAGTGCATACAAATATCATAGATGATTTTTTACTTTAACTCTGGAATTCATTACGTTAAATTAACGAACGCTCATTTTTTACTGATAGGTAAAAACAATAATCATAAATATTGTTAAAAAAATTTTCTATTCCTCAAAAATATAAATTGACTGACAATTAGATTTTAGGAATCTGACTTTACATCAAGATTTGAGAATATATTAAACACGTAAACATAAAATGCATTTTTTAAAAATAATTTATATACAAGCACTGCACAATAAATCAAAATTTTATAGTAAGTAAATTGATATTTCAATTTGAAATATTAATACAATTTGAAATATTAATACATAAGTATTGTTATAAAAGATATCAACTATAATTACTATTTTAAATAATATATTTAAATCTTACAAATGGAAACATTATTATTTTAGAAATGTTTCTACTTTTAATGACGAAAAATTCCTGTAAGCACATTTTATCTGATAAATATAAATATTTTAAACCCCCCGTAATTCTGCGATTTGATGAATTTGCCCCATCACAGGAAAAAAATTATGATTAAATACAGATATAATTTAAAATAATGCACCTGATTTTTAATATAAATTTTTCATTATAAAAAATCAAATTTTAAATTCTTAAGACAACCATGCCATGTTATTTAACTAGTTTTCTAATCTCGACATTAAAAGTTAAGAAAAAAATTCCTCTTGAATGATGATAAGACTTCCTTTCGTGAGAAAAACCCATTTCAGAAATGAATATGAAAAATGCACACAGCTTCTAGAGCAATTTTCTCAAATCTGGCTCGGCTAAATTAAATCATAAGACATCGAAAAAATGAACAGCACTGCTTGAACGCAGGCTCTGGGGGCAGCGAGGGTTGAAAGATTTACCAGGAGCAAGGAAATGCGAGACCCAGACTGCCTCGGGCTTCCAGTCGACCTTGACAATGATCAAACTTGAAATGTATTCCACGACGCCCCGATCTTCCCACAGCGAGATAATCCATCTAAAAGGCGGACACAGACAACCAAAAACAATTTTTTTTTTCACCGACACCCGCTGGATTGGAAAATCTGCCCAGCCAAACACGAGGAAGGCTACAGATTCCCGTTCATTTTTAATGAAGAGGTTTGGCTTGGAAAGTTTTGAAACGAGGCTGAAAGCCGTTCTTTCCCAACTTATAATGAAGAAAAATTGCCTTCTCCTCATGTCAGATTTGTTGTACCACATGCGTATCAGTGGTTGAATTTCAAGCTCGAAATAGGCAGCACGAAGCGCAAATGAACTATGAATGTTTTAGACTTGAAACTCGTTTTTTATCTTTTTAAGGGATTCGTTACCACAAATATTTTATGAATTAAATAGAAAATTTTCTAGTTCTCATATAGTTTTTCCTTTCTTTTTACATTATTTTTCTCACTAAAAACAGATAAAATTTGTATTAATTACACAGTAATGTCTAGAAATATATATGTAAGTCGAAAATGCATGTATAATCTAGCTTACCTGATAATGACATAAGTATAAAAATATGTACTTTAATTTTACATATAAATTATAACATAACATGTATATATCTTCATATTCTGATTCACAATTTATTATCCTACATGTTTTTCTTCGTGTGTGTGTGGATTTAATGGCTACAAATATGAAAATGACTAATTATATAAATAAAGCTGGTTTTTAGTGTAAATATCAGATGTTTCTCATAAATATTTACTACAAACATTGATGGATGTTTGTAGTGGTGTAGAAACACAGGTGGTCAAACAATAAGGCATCATTCTTCAGAGTGAAAAACCACAGGTTTGATTCCAGTCTCTGTTGAGCAACGGATGGAGAATGTTGCGCTTCTGAATTCGGTATGTACATTTATTCGGATGGATGCTTTGAGCTTCGTAATAGGCAGTCTGAAAACCAAAGGCTTTTGAAAGATACTCTAATAACCACCTTATAAATTCCTTTCCGCAAGAACGTATATAAACAGAGTGCCGGATTCACCCTAAGATCTCCCAAACACTGATCCTTGGCAGACGTGTATGCAAAAAGCAAAAGCGCCACACGCATTTATTGTTCAGTTTGACAGTGACTAGTATCGAACTCAACAACTTTCACCATAAAAAGAGCTGTGCGAGCATTAGGACACAATAAGCCACGGAATGTGTGTTTAGGAGTTTCCAGTCTTTTCTTTTTGGATACATGAAGCTTGATTCCAATATCTATCAATATCTAAAAGCAATTTAAGTTGTATATATATACAACTTAAATTGCTGTATAAAACGTTATGCTACTCATTGCATAATGAGTGATAAGGGACTAAAAGTAGCTGCAATGAGAAAGTGAGGACGTTAAAATTATATAGTAATATTCTTTATTTAAAGATTGAATGTTATTTAAAATATAAATAATGATGATTTTGTGTAAATATCCTGAAAGAGTGAAAGAAAATCAGCATTAAATAACATATTAACTTACATAAAAATAATATATCCCATATTTTTATTTTACTATATAAAATATGACAAATTTAAGAGTCATTGTTTTCACATGGGGGTTAATTTGATCTAGATCTGCATTATAAAATGGATTCCAAATCACTACAGACTTCACTAAAAGCGGAAATCAAACCCATAAAATGTGCAAAAAGGGAGTCAAAGCTCTAACCGTACATCGGCCGATTCAACAATGAATTTAAAATAAAGACATTCACAATAGAGTTTCATTTTTTTTATTCAGATAAAAACACTTCAATTTTATTTACTGTAGGGCATTGGGAAATCTGTAATGTACAAATTTTCAAAAAATACTCATAACAAATAACAGATTTTATTCATGTGCCACAGTAGAAATTCCTAAAACAATCATCCACGTGTTACATAGTTCTCGAATATAAAAACAGAATCCATTGTTAAAAAAATTTGGGGAATATGAACTTCAACTTTTCAATCCGAAGAAACATTTTACTCAATAGTTCTTCCTTGTAAATTTTTCCTCTGAGCTATGTTTTTGGTTTTTTTTTATTTATTTTTTATTGTTATTTATTTATTTATTATCAGTTGTTTATTTATTTATTTTTTTTTGCTCCTTTAGAATTCTATAAATAAATGTTATGTAAATATATTTACTATTTTGCTTTTCCATTTAAAATTTCCTTATTTTTCAACGCATTTTACGCAGATTTTTTAATATAATAATTTGTGTGTTCAAACAATATTTTAGTAAAATTAGAAATTCTTAATAACACTGAAAATTAGTTCTAGCTGACCAAAAAGAATGCAGTTAACTAAATGAGTTAAAAATGCCATTTCCTGTTGTCATAAAAGTGCTTATTCAAATTACGTAACTAAATTATTGAAAATAAATTTCTAAAAAATTATAAACATCTAAATACAAACTGTTATTTTTTATTAAGAAAATTCAAATGTGCATTACTTATATAAGTGATAAAAATGCGTTTAAAATGGATTATAATATAACATTTTTTTTAATTTTGGTTGCCTATAAATAATATAAGATGAAGCTTTCTAATAAAAAATAAGCATTTTAAATTTCCAGAAATAATCATATTTCATTTAATTTTCTTCATGTAATTTCATAAAAACATTTAAAGAACATTATCTTTCCTTTAAAACGCTTTATTTATACAATTTCTTAATTGATTTTCCAGAATATTTCGTAGTCATCTTTCATTATTTGGGTCGAATGACATAAAATCAGTAAAATTATATAATTTCATAATAGCGACAGAAAATCAACATAAAATCCACAGGTTTAAAAATAAGACATACGAATAATACAGCAATAAAACAAAGTTCTCAAATATAATTCATTCAGCTTTCACACAAATAATAACACAAACACTTTCGCTTGAAATAAATTTTCCTTTCTTTTCCGTTTTGTAACAGACGTATTTGACAGTCGAGTAGTCAGCCAATGGAAGAGCTGTCATTTCGAATGAAAAAGATTTCAATTCCAATACTAAAAAAAATTTACTATTTTATCGAATATTTGTTTTAACTTCAGATAACTTAGTAAAAGAATCATCATGTCTACTAGCAATTAATTTTAATTCCGATAGAAATGCGACTTTTTTTTTATTAATTATCATAATTTTCTCTGCAGTTCCAATTCCTCTTGTGGCAGCACTGTAATTTTCAGAAGATAAATGAAATGTTTTACGTGCTCTCATACCGAATTAGATTTCTGCATATTGAAAATGACTCAGCTTTAGAAAATGGTTACGAATTAAGTAAATACACCCCTATCCTTTAGCAACTAATTATATATGTGAGATTTAGTGTGCAGAAGAGCAGAGAGGCAAGTAATAATTGAAGACTAGTTTTTCCAAAGTCACAGAACCGGTTTAATCTGGTATTCCTAGAATTTTTTTGTAGTTTCATATATCAATTTAATATTTTTGAATAGTCTATGCAAACCAAAAAGATAAATGCAACATTGGTTAACTCAAAAATTTCTTATTTCTAGATTATTAAATTATAAAATATTTTCATTTCTTCATTTATTTTCAAGAAATTAAGTATTTGGTTTTTGTAATAAATGAAGTAAATGTGGAATTGTTATGGATTTCTAAACAGGCATTTAACTAGGAATTTTAATCTAAATTTCATTGATTTCTGCGTACTTTTAGTCGTAAAAATAATTGAAATAGATATAAAATTAATATAATTTAAAAAATTTTATTCTTTATATTAAATTTGATTTTTTTTCTGCAAGCGGGATAATATATATATATATATATATATATATATATATATATATATATATATATATATATATATATATATATATATATATATATATATATATATAATAAAATATAATGGCTTTAAAATTTCCCCTCTGTAAAGTTTATTTTTTGATAATAAAAAATATATTTATTAATCTTAAATATACAGCTAAGAGTTTTAGATCAAATATAATAACATAAGAAATAGACTGTACAAAAAAGATTATTTAACAAAAAGGAGAAGTTCTAATGAAAAAATATTAGCCATTTTTCAGACCAAAACTGTATAGATAAATCTAGAAATCATATAAAAAATATATAAATTAATACATAAAACACAATTAATCATATCAGAATTTAAATAATTCATATGATTAAATTAATTGTTCACATTACTTAAGATTAATTGGTAATAAGGATTTTTAAAGACTGTTTAAAATTTCATTTATATTTTTCCTATTTAGTTTGTAAAATATAAGCATGAATAAACAAATTATGAATGTTTCAAAATGATTTGCTGTTATGAATTTTAATTAATTAATTTTTAATTGATTCGTTCAGTTTATACGAAAACCTTAGCTGTTTTTCAGTTTATTACACGTTCAGTTTATACGAAAACCATGCTTAAAATATTTAATAATAAATTTCATTATATCATTTGAAAATTCATATTCTCTCTCTCTCTCTCTCTCTCTCTCTCTCTTTATATATATATATATATATATATATATATATATATATATATATATATATATATATATATATATATATATATATATATATATATATATATATATATATATATATATAGCGTTAATCAATAGAAAGTAAATACATTCAGCAAAAATTTCATTGGAGAACGTTTTTTCCCTTAAGGAACTTAAATGTTTTTGCATGAGAACTTTAATAAAAAAATAAATAAATAAATAAAAATAAAAACTGAAACTTGAACGTAATTTGCTTGATATAATTTCAATCAACCAAATGTAAAGTAATTATATCATCATATGGAGCTTAAAAGCTGTGATATTTGTTATCTCAGTCATTTGTACGAATTCCAAAAATATGATTGTTACATAACTTTTAGAAACAGATAATTATTTATCATTAATGATATCAAAAAGATCAATCCATTTTGTCCCAGGAAATGCACATTATTTTCTTAAATGTTAAAAATTTAAAAAAAATAAGGTTGTCTTCATAACAATTAATATAAAATTAGATCTTGAAATGACCAAAAATATATTGCTTAGTTCCATTGGATGCCTACCACATGAGCTTGTATTTAATAATCTGCGATTAATGCTTAATAAAGTATGGAGATAATGTGAAAAATCATGGGGAGAATTGTGCATATTTACTTTGACGTAAAAGAAAAAACTTAGAATCTCCTAACAAAGTCTAACAAATAAGCCGAAACAAATTGTCTTTCCTTTTTCTCCTACAATTCAATTCTTTTAATTTATCATCCACTGCTGACTGCCATGTCATTTCTAACCAAAATGTTTGTGAGATCTCGAGCAATAGATCTCTTACTTCTCATATTTGTATCAATGAATTATTCTGTAAATATATTTCATGCATAGATGAGAATGTTTAAATCAATTTACATACATACAAATTTTAACTATACATTAAAAATATTTTTATTCATAAGTCATTACTTTAATTGCAACATTAATTTATAATCTATCTGCACAGTTATATTAGAAATCAAATTCACTGATTCGAAATCTATGAATAGATTCTGAAGTACTATTCTGAACCATTCCAGTTTTCACAATTCGGAATGGAAGTCAGATACAAGAATTGTTTTATAGAGAGACTAGAACTAGGCAGCTAATTGGTTAGAATACTAACCAATCAGCTGCGAATTCAAGTAAGAAAATCGCAAACCTTGAGTGAAATAAATTTTACAATCACTTTGCCTATTTGTATTTTTTAAATTGTATAATATTAAAATTTGGTTGGAGAAAATTAGACATTATTTTTTTCAAATTAATATCAATTGTCAATAAAATTACATTTCTATTTGCAAAAGAATTCATAAAACAAATCATTATAGCTTATAAAAAAATAATACACTTATATAATTATAAATTTTTAAGAAAGCTTCCTAAGAAATTCGATAAACAAATATTATCATACAACTTAACTTCATAAAATATTTCTCTAAGCAAAGTGCACATTTTAAAATAAATCATCGAAATGCAGCAAGAGTCATTAGGAAGTCTTTAAAAGGAAATAAATTCTAAGGCTTTTCTCTGAAACTACTGAAAAAAAGGCTTATTGCATTGTTCAAGAATGACTGATACGCTAGCTCAGTTGAATTCTGACTGCAAACATTTTCTTAGTCCGACGTGACAGATAATGCAAGACGTGAACTACCTACCGAAGGAATGGAAAAAAAATAATAATAGTCGGAAAAGAAAGCGTTTTGCAACTGAGGTGAAAGAAACAGGCTTTCATTTCGAAGAAGTGCATGTAAATGAAGAAGATATTTATGCGGCAAAAGCAATGAAAGATAATAGAAAATAAGATCCGTGAATTTTAAAGAGCTAGGAACAGCAGCGAAGACTGCCTTAAAAATATGATGGATTTCACACAAACTAAAATCTATAAATATTTTTCAATCACTGAAGATTAGAAAATAGAAATAAGAAATGGAGGGGGAGAATAGTTATCTCTTATTTATTTCACCCATTAATTAAATATCAAATAACAAAGTTGCATACTCTATTAATCAGTAAACTGTATTAATTAACATACTGTGTTAATCTGTTGTATGGAAAAATCATGAAGAGAAAATAAATTTGAAAGGTACCAACATTTCTTAAAATATTCTTTAGCATTCAAATTAAAAACTACTATTCGATATTTGAATTATCTAAATCATTATTTAATACAAAAGTTTACGAGAAAGATTAGAAATTGTTAAAATAGTTCAGAGTTCTATGTATAAATAAACGTGTGAGTAAGACTATTCTCTATAATTTTTTTTCTTGTAAGTGTCTCATTTTATAATTCAAAAATAATTTCAGTTTAGATAATATAACATATATTTATTACTTTGGTAATGGTTATATCAATTTTTAATGTAATAAAACATAAATTATTGATAGTGAAAAATAAAATAATATATGTATACACAATTATAAATTGATTACAATTACTAGTGTAAAAAGTTATACTATTATTTTTGTAAGTAAGTGATAGTTTTCAATACATGCAGTTATATAAATAAATAAGGCTGGTTGATTTGGTTTGGTTTGTATAACTTGTAAAGAAGGATCTGACAGACCAGGCAATATCTCCTTGACCATGGGTTCCATACCGCTTGATAAGGAAGAATCCATGGACTCATCAAGGGTTATGGAACCCATGGGAATAAAAGACATTCACCTCCGGAAAAATGTTAGGACATGGTTTCCAGTCCATCGGCTCACGAGCATCAAGACTAGAAATATTTACTAGCATCGAGAACATTAAGCTTAGCGACGGTACAAGATATTAAATAAATAAAGCCGAAAACTTTTAAATATATGTTTAATTCAATTAAATTCGTTGAGATATAAATATATCCTAACGAATTTAACTGTTCAGTTAATTGTATTTAATTGAAATTGCTCAAGGGTCCTTTTCTGCACACGAGAATGAGCATAGCTGAAAAGCTTTCCAAGATTACATGTGTAATTTATCCTTAACTGTAAGAATTTATACTTCAGAAATTTATATTTAAAACAATTTATACGTGCTTGCAATAAGTATGAATTAAACCAATTATTTGTTTTACGTGTAAAAAATATTTTTTATTATTAAATTAAATTAATTTTTAGTTAAGTTTGAAAAAAGCCAATCTCAGCAATTTAGCATATCGGCCAATTATGAAAATTTATAGGACTAAATATAAAAACAATATAGTGATAATGATGTAAAATGTTTAAAAACAAGTTAATTTAAATATATTCAGAATTGAATTTCTGCTAAATTAGATAACGCAATTATTATTCAGCAAAACAATTCTGAAGTTATTTTGGTCGCTTATTTTAATAAAATACTTAAATTCGCTTTTATAATCAACACTATCTCACATAACCACTTTTCCTCAGTAATATGTTTTAAAATTATAAGTTTCACTTATATTCACATAGTTAAATGTTAAGACAAGTTAATTAATTTCCTTTATTATTCCATTAACTTTTTATATAATTATATAGACACATTCCTCTCTTTGTATTGTATTAAATTAATTATTCTTTCACTGTTATAAAGTCTACAAACTTTGGTTCGTTTCATTAGGTCCTTTTATTTCTATTTCTGATCATATAGGGCAATAAGTCAAGCAAAGCAAAAAGAAATTAAAACCAAGACTACATAATCTTGAAAAGGTGAAGGGAAGCAGAAAGTAATAAACGCGCAAGGCACAGCAATTCCATATGGCACCGACGAATCTTATTCAAAGCTTTATTGCTTTTCTTGTTCGTTTGCTGTTTGGGATGAAATATCTTTATTTGTGAACATAGCATTAGCTATTCTATTCTTTGTGAATATTTTATGTAGCTTTATATTCCATAAATGAAATTGTTTCAGAAATGAAAATCATTGGCGGAATAAGTTTAAAAAGATTAAATTGTATACGCTTTCTCATATTATTATTCTCCCAATATTTTCTTGTTATAATTCTTAGCTTGAATAAAATACTATCGTAAGTTAAGAAATACTTTGTTATTTGTGAATTTAAATATATTAGTTGAATGGGATTAGTAGACTATTCATAATGAAGTATTTATATTTT
Organism: Latrodectus hesperus; assembly: GCA_037975125.1. Lineage (NCBI taxonomy): Eukaryota > Metazoa > Arthropoda > Arachnida > Araneae > Theridiidae > Latrodectus > Latrodectus hesperus. The sequence goes on from CM075852.1 coordinate 119,916,979, forward strand.
CTGTGTATCCAGGCTTTTCTGTTTACTGTCTTGTGTAGCTTTAAAGCAATAAAAGTGAAGTTCAAAATAGAAGGCAATTAAATAAAAAATAAAATTAACTTTTATTTTTCAGCTTCGAGCGCGAATCACCTTTTAAGAATTGATTTAATCTTGTTTAAAACTATTTTCAATGCGAAACTGAATTTAATCTCTAATTGTTGATAGAGTATTGTCTGTGAAAATTAAGAAGGTAATTATACTGGAAATAGGCTATCAGGATATCAAATTGGATTATTTGATTCGGAGAAATATATATATATATATATATATATATATATATATATATATATATATATATATATATATATATATATATATATATATATATATATATATATATATATATATATATTGAATATCACTAAATTATTCAAAATGTTTAAAATATCAGATTTTTTTTTGTAAATTATGATAAATTTTAATTGAATATCATATCCCTCCAACTTGTTGCAGCTGCATCATGAAGTCTTAAATATAATTATGCGTTTGCAATTTATGATTTGTTCATCTACACACACACACACACACAAATTGATTCTATTTCCTAAGATTTTACAAAAACAACACAAACTAAAGAACACTTGATTTCAATGGATAATTCTTTCCATGTCTAATTACATGCAGTTCATTGGATAATAGCATTGATTTCGTTGGATAAAAGCTATTCTATGTCTAATTACATGCAATTCTAACAGTGAGATTAGCAGATGTATTTTATTAATAGTTATGACATAAGCATGAAAGGCGGTTGTCTGAATATATTGGATAATGCTTGAGAATCAGAGTTATGTTGTAATGAAAGAGCTTATCTACAACAATGTAAGAAGAAGTTAGCATTCATGAACAGCGCAATTAAGCGATTCTTTTTTTTTCAGTTAGCCAATTACAATGTGAATTCCATGAATTTATCAATTCAGTGATTGGTCAATTTAATAACCAATCATTGAATTTGAAATAAATATTCAAAAATGAATACTAAAATGAGCAAGTATTTAATAATTGTAATGAATGAAAGTAGTACAGCAAAAAGTTTGTCAATGTAATAAATTTAATTGATAAACATAATAAACACATTTTTTTCCATTACATTACCTATTTTATGAATTTAGCATCGCAAGTGAATAAAAGTACTTACAGAATATAAAATTACCCATCGCTTGAATATTAAGAAATTGCCTAAAATGCGTTGCAAAAATTTGAAGTGACTTTTAAAATTGTTAATGCTGATAAACTTCTTTTTAATCATAGCAAATCTAAGATAAAATACAAATTGAGTGATTTTTTTCATTAAAAAAATACGTTTGTTTCTATAAACGTTAAAAATCAAAATGTTCTCTTTTTAAATAGTCAAACAAACAAATTTTCTCAGCAGTGTTAAATTTCGTGTAAATTTTTGTGTTTTCAGTGAAATAATTCAAAATCAATAAATTCTCAATTATATTTACTTCTCAACAGTAATTAAAAATTTCTAAAATCAATAAATGTGATCACCTTGTCAAATTGTTTTCATTCATTAAAGTTAATAAGTTAGAACACCTGTCTTGAGTAAATAGTAAGATAAAAAAATTCAAAAGATTCGTTGTTTTTAATATTAAATCAGTAAAAAACCAATTGAAAGGAAAATTTAGTAAGGTTTTTGTTATTATTCGAAACCAGTAGACTTCTAAATTTTTTTATTATAAGAACTCAACAATTTTCTTGAACATTCAATATTATTTATCACTTGAAATATGCCATTATAATTTATAGGAAAGTTATTATAAATGATATTTCATACATAGGAAAAATGTTTCCATAATTATAAATAATAATTATGAAAAATTCTTTATTTACAAATTACATATTTCAAAAGAATGCTAAAATTTCAAAAATAAATTTTTAAAAACTAGATACAAATAACTGGAGTTTTTAAGTGTTTGAAATATCAGAATATTCAGTTCTTACATCTTTTTATTTTTATTTTTTTTTTGTCTGTTTATTATTTACTGTCAAAAATTAAGATTCAAAAACTCTTAAAGGCACTTGTCGTCTAACTATATAAATAATATTAAAAATTACACAATCGCATAAGATTAAATTTCAAAAGTTTCTTTTACATAAATGAAAAGGGGCCGATGTGAGTTGGTTCGTTAGACCATTCGTTCTGGTTGTCGGGAAGTAGTGAATTCGAATCCCAGCCCAACCGAAGATCCATTGTGTTCGTTAATGACCTCGAGGGGGCGTGAAATATGTCCTTTTCACAATCTCTTCAATGTGAAATGATAACTCATGTGACTGGCCAAGTCTGGAAGATCCCTCAAAATAGAAAGACCCACCCACTTTTGGGGCCACACTGGCAGACCCACCAGGAACTTTACTATAAGGTGGTATCACTTCTGTTCCTAGCAGTGCTAAAAGGTAGAAATCCAAATGACCCAATGATAAAGAAAAGGTCATGAAAATCTTATATTAAAATTCATTGTATCTGTTATTGTTAAATTATAAACATAAATTAAAGTCATTTTACTTATAAATGGTAGATGAAATAAAAATAATTAATATTCAACGTATATTCCTTATCCAAAAGTTGGGAACATAAAGCTAAAAAAATACGGCTGAGGAAGTATTAAGAACAACGAAAATAATAATTAGTTGATTTCAAAGAATATATCTTTGTATTATGAAACTATCAATGACATCTGTGAAATTTATTACTTTGGAAAGTTAAACCACAGAAAAAGCATTGAATTTTTATAAGGTTGTTAACTCAACTAGTGCTTCACATTTCCAAGTAGCCGGCCGTAACCAAAGTAATTGGACACGTACGCTAGGGTTATTGATTTGACTATTCTAATGAAAAATAATATGGAGTAAAATTAGAATAGAGATTCGAAATGATGATCTGGGGATTTCAAATAAACAAATCTGGGAGGGGAATATTTAATTATGATCAGAAGAGAGAAATGTGTTGACGTCTGAATAGGTGTTTTCTAGTATTTGAAACCAGACCAGGGGATGAGAAAGTGAAAAGAAAACCATAATTTTTTTATCGGTAATAGATGAATATAAAATTTAATTAATTGCACATTTTTTCATGCTAAATCAATATCTGCACATTTTTTATTAGATTGATATAAATTAAAACAATTTAATGCGTTGTCACGGACATTATTTTTCTATAAAATAGTTATTAAAATCATGTTAAAAATGAATTACGAAGTGCTCATAAACATGATAAAATAATTTCAATTTTCTATTTGAAATCGGTTTTAAACTTAAAATGTATAAATTAATTGTAGATTAATTATAAAGTCATATATTAAATATATAACTTTTTCGTTGCGATAATTTTAAAAAAAAATCAGAAACTCCAACGAAATTCCCTTGTAAAGCATAGTTCAGTTGCAGCATATTTAAAAAAAATAGCAAAAGACAAAGTAAACAAAAAAATCAGAAAGGAAAACTGAGCAACGCTTGAATTTTTTGTATAAATGTGAACTTATTTACACGAATTATTTTTTGTTTGATTTTTGAAAATTAATTTATGCAATTAAATTCATATTATATATACTGGTTTATTTTCTGACATTACATTACTTTATAACACAAAAATAAAATTTTTAAATACTGATGTGTGTATAGTATAAGCATTTTATTCTTTTGATCCACTATAAATAAGAATGCACTCTAAAGATATATTGTACTGTAAAATCAATTATATATGCTATTATATCCAGTTTTAAAGAATAGGACGTTTTTTATGTATGAAATAATAAAATAAAATAAATTCTTGTAAAGCACATCAAAAACAAGATTTCGCGGTTATCCGGGAAGAAGCTAAATATTTTTTCCCCGCATTTTCGTCAAAAATACTGTACAATACTATCGTGTAATTATCATGATTACTCTGCATTATTTATAATTTTTAAATAATGGTTTGCATTTAGTGATTCCTTTTTTTCCCATTCATCTAACCAAAATGCAATGAAGCGTTCAACAGTAAAAAACTTAAATGCATTTTTAATTTACCTATAAATCTTGGGGTTATTAGGAAAAATAATTTTTTTATTTGTTCCTGGATTAAGGATGTAAAAATTTTAATGGAAAAAACTATAAAGTAAACTTCATTTCTTACAAAATAGTTTTAAACCAGTATAAGTTATAACAGCTTAACATTTATCTTTAGAAGCTTTAAAATAGCAATAAAGACTCTAAAAAACGTTTATTATTTTTATGTCAAGTTATAAATGATCCATATTCAAATAAAGCTGCTTTCGTATTCAATGTTATTAAATATTATTTTAAAATGGGATACTTAATTATTTATATATTAATTTTATTATTAATATTTATTAATAATTATTATTAATATTTTTGTCACACGTACAAAATATTTAATTTATTAATTTAAATAGAAAATATTGATTATCATTCGGATTATAAAATGAAATTTAATCAGAATTTGTATTAAAATAGCAGAAAATATAAGTGTATAACTTTTACACACACTATTAATGTTACATAAAATCTTTGGCATAAAAAATATAAATAAATATATATACTTATTATTAAATAAATATCTTTGTGAAGAAAGCATTTTTCAATTACTTCACATTACTTTCCTTTTTTCAATCTCTGTATTTTCAATAGTCCTATATAAGATCTAAATCATATATATACTCATAACATGAAACTATGTCATGTTAACAATGTTTTGCAATAAATAAGCAAATACCTAACTGATAAAAAAATTACAGATTTTTCAAAAATATTATAAAATATTTTACAAAAATTTACAAATAACTGGTTATAAACCTTAGTACTGAGCAAGTAAAAAAATCAATGTCTTCTCTAATAAATCAAGCAAACAAATAAATGTCTACTTTCCAATACACAAACCAGTTACTTTAGACATAATTACTTATTCGAGTAATTTAGGCAGTGCTTAGTCATAATACCGATAATTTTTCGGTATTAGATTGTCATAAATATTGATAATTTTTCCATGATAATAAAACCTTTAAAATCAACGGATTTTGCTTTGAGGAATTTCGTACTGAATTGATTTGTCACTTCTCCTACACGAGGGCTGATTTAACCAAGTATTTTTTATTTGAACGGGATTCCGAGCTACTAAAAATAGGCACGCACCTGCGAGAATCAAACCCATGGATTATTGAATGAAACGCGGAGTTATTAATTCAGCAACTAGCTCGGCTCAACTCCACCCGGAGCTCTTAAAATCAAATTTTAAAAATTCATGAAATGTTTAAGTTTACCATTTTGTGAACATTTTACGTAAAAAAGATATTACTTTATACATTGAATTTAAAAAATAAATTTTTTGGATGTTAATCTTGTATAATTTAGTTTTGCATATAACTACGTGGCATTTGGGATTTAAATAAGTATTATAACATATCTTTAACCATTTATATAAATTTTTATAGACTAGATTTGAAAAAAGAAATATTTTAACGATACAAACTAGAGGATAAAATTTTGAAGATGAATAAGTAATATAAAAAAATTGTTCACAAATATATTAAATTTTTCAACCTTACCTAAGATTTTTTCAAAGTGAAGTACGTTCATTTTTACATAATAAAGTAGAATTAAATCTTCTAATTTAAGAAAAAAGCATTGTGAGGTTGATAGTTTAATAGTTGTTGTTTTATGTTTTAGTTAATAATTGAATGTTTTAGTTAAAAAATTTTGAAAACAAATTGACTTTTTTAAAAATATTCTTGAAACAAATTTTTAGAACTATTTTAAGTCATTAACATGCTTTTAATTAAAAGTAATTTGAAAATAAAAGAGCAATACATTTTTGCAATATTAGTTTGAACTAAAAATAAAATTTTAGTGAAACGAATAATAAAAAGTTTTTTCATATTTTCATTATCATTTTTGTATCATTGTACTTTCAAACTGTGTGTGTGTAGCATTTCAAAAATTTTCTTAGCATTTTCAAAAAACTGTACTTTCATATTTGTACCTATCTGCCTATGACAGTTTCCAAATTCGATTTCAGCTTTTATCTTTAGAATTTTTTATTCCTATAACATTTACGTATAGCAGTCAATGCATTTTTTTTAAAAACCATATTCGAGAAAAAATTTTTATTTGCCCCATTTTTAATAATTTTCTTTTAAAAGAACGTTTCCTAATGTGCTTCAGATTCAAACATCGATTACTAAACTAATAAAATCTCAAACACTAATTATTCAATACTACATACTAATTTGTTAAACAGATTGATTTAAAGATACCATCTACTCTATTAGAGTTTTTAGAGTTTCATCAGATCATTATTTTCTTCATCAGATTAAAAGAATCTCTTATTTCATATTTTTAGTTCAAGAATAATTAGCGTCCTATTATATTTAATTCCTAAACCTTACATTGAGTCTCTACGCAGGATTATACCCTTCTCTGAGAGCAGAAATCTTTTGCATATTTTTAAGAAAATGTGTAGATCAAGACACTCAATGCAAATTTGGAAATCAAATGTTATTAAACTTAAATTACCTAGATGTTTTCTCCATAATGAATACCAATTAACTTTTGCTTAAAGAGCACATTTCTTCCATTTACAAGAGCTGCTTCAGTTGTTAAAAAGTATGAAAGGATTGATAGATACGCTTCCTACCAAGCCAAAGACATCATGCTGAGTAGACCCAGATAAGTTAAGAAATTTTTTCCTTGTTGGGAAAGTTAGAGAGAAGAATTATTTAAATTGTGTTTCAAGTCCTTAGTTCAAAATTAATAAATGGTTGACTCACAGTTAATCAATGGAAAATAACTAGGCAATAAAAATTTAATCTACAATAGCTGTATTTAAGAATACCAAAAAAAATTGAAGTCTAAACAATGTGTTCCTAAAATATACTTGACAATGAATTTAAATGACATAAATTATAAAAAAAATTATAGTCATTTGTATCCCAAAATTTTTATTCCGAACGGTATATACAATTACGTAATTAATTAAAATTCTAAACTTTTTTGAAGTAGTGTAGTGTCATTAAAATTCAAATAATGTATTCATTTTCGGACAATCAATACCGAAGAATTCATATATTAGATATTCAATTTTTTTTCTTTTAAGATGCATGTAACGTTATTAAGCTACTAGCAATTGAAAAGTTCTTGAATCAAGAATATAGAAATCAATATAAAATAATACAATAAATCTATAAAATATAAAATTCTAAGGATATTATAAATAACAAGCTTAGATTCATCAAATAAATTTAAGACAGCACTAAAAGTATTAAAGTAAATTTATGAACATTGTGTCGGAAAACACATTTTCTAATTTGAGAGATTATTGAGTATATAGCTTGTAAAGCCTTACACAAATTAGACTTACAGATTTAGATAATGAACTAAAAATTCCTCTTATGAAATATTTTTCATATTAAATTAAAACTAATAAAACACGAAATTCATACTGAGTAATATAATAAGACAGAAACACAATATTGTGAAATTTTATTGAATGAGAATTTTGTCAATCGGAATGTAATAAAATTGTATCCAAGAAATATTTCATGCTCTATAATTTATATGCTTGAGAAAATGTGATTCAAATTATAATATGGAATCAGGTATATAATGAATTAACTATATTTTGTGGATTATATAGATAGATAGATTTAAAGCTACCACAGACATTCACTTTGTTTAGCATCAAACTCTGTACTGAAGCCAGTGTAAATCATTCAGTTTCTAACTCGACACCAGTTAAATAGCACATCTCACGCTTAAGCACTGTTATGACAAACGCACAGTAACAACAGAATTTTCCTGATTAAAATTAAGTAAGAATGCGGTTTTACATTTTAATGGAATTTATGACGTATTTCAGCAACACGTAAATAAATTTTTAATATTTGATGAATTTCTAAATTTAAAACTCTGATAAACAGAATTGAAAATTTCACCACGATATATTTTTATTTAGACTTTTCTTAATTTTTATTAATGTTAAAATCTTGCACACAACTATAAATATTAAATGGAGAATTTTGTAAACTATTAATTTTATGCTCCGTACTTATATATCATTTCATTAGTTAAATATCTAAATCGTTTTTTTCTTTTCCTAATGCCCGGCTATCCTTAGGCCTTTGTCCTATTCAGCTCTATAATGGACGAAGTGATGGCATCTCATATAGTGGGGCATCCAGTCGGTGTGCCATCTTCACTCTGAAAGAGTAGTGATAAGGCAAGACAAACACAAAGAGAGAAAGAAACATGCCTAACTAAACCAGGATTCGAAGCCAGGACCTACTGCTTCGAAGTTAGGGAAGCTAACCTGAATCTAGTTTAACATATTTAAATTTAGATTGCTTTAAGAATATCAATATAGTAAATACAAGGAATTGTTGCTACTAAAAAAATGCTAAATTAAATTTGTAAAGATCTTACCTGTATTTGAGTTGGCTTGAACAGAAATGCACATGTCATTGTCCAAAGGGAATTTGTCACACTTCACCATATCTGGCCATGGAAAACCATAAGCTTTCATTCGGCTTTCACATCCTTGTCTGACGGCCTCGCACAGTGACCTGCATGGGTAGATCGGCCTGTCCAAACACACCGGGGAGAACAAGGAACACAGGAAGAGTTGTGTGTCCGAATGACACTTGAGATTAAAGAGTGGCACCCAAGAGGAGGATTGCTGCGACACTTCGGCCATTGTGTCGTGGTCCAGTAAGTTGGGCAAGCGCATCTGAGTATATCCGATACCATGGCACAGAGTCAAATTCTCCGGAATATCCACACAAGAGGGCTGTGTCAGTCGACTGCTGATGCCCCACTCAGTGATGTAGCTGTTTGGTAACCTAGTACTGGAGATTTCCCCAACTAGTACTGACACGAGGAAAACGAGCGCAATCTTCATGTTGTCAGTCTTATGATTGTTATTTAAATGTTGAAGTATAGCGACAATCACTCTTTCGAATTCTGATTGGGATTTGAAGATAACGCTGATATATCAACTACAAAAATAAGAAAGAAGTTTTACAAATGACTTGTGTATCTTACTGTACTGTTAAGTCACTCCTAATCACTCTTTAATTAAGTTTTCATTTCATTGGTGTGCGTGCACTTGCAAAAATAGTGGAATTGCACAAAAGTAAGATGTTTAAATTAACTGAGAATGACGGGCTAGAAGACTAATGTATACTTCTAATTATAGATTTAAAGGAAAAAGAAATCTAGAAAATCCGCCAAGCGAGGAGTCCACGTGCTTGACGGAGAAACCAACAGCACCGGTGTAAAGCCTGTTCGCACAGGTCGACTTGCCTCTAACGTCTGCGAGGATTTCAAAATGATCACGAAGAGGTTACTTTACCTCTCCCCTGTCACGTGGAGTCGAGCGAATGGGAAACTACAATAGGGGGATCGACAGGTGGAAACAGCGTCTGCGCCATCTTTCGGTGAGTTTTGGAACAAATAAAATAAACCTGATAGAAATCTCATAAGAAGTCAATCATGAACTTGTAAAATGAATTCGTACTGATAAATTTCTGTCGATAATTTATATAAATATAACCTTGTAAATATTAGTTCAATTTAAAAGGAAAAATTGAAATATTTTTCATCTATGTAACTCTCTGTTTCCTACAATTTCATTTAAAATTTATCTCTTCGATTACATTTCATTTCCCGTGAAAAACACCAATCCAATTTTAAATCATAAAATGAAAGAAAGAAGATGCCAAATTCAAAATAAATAACTTTTATAAAAGAAATGATTAATTTTTCTATCTCCCAAATTAGAATGTTAATAAAATAGTTATCAGAAAATTTGTAATAAAATAACAACAATTATTTTCTTAGTAGAATGATTAAAATTTTTTAGTTTATTTTATTCATAACAAATAATGTAACTCGTATACTCGTGTATATTTCATAATACTATTCATAAATTAAATTCACGATTACAAATTTCAAAAATCGCATTTAAAATTCGTTTTATGTTAATAATTTTTTGTTAGTATCGACAATAAGTTTACCATTGCGATTGATAAAATATTTAATAAAACAGTTTTTATCAATTAGTTAGAATAAAAATAGATTAAAATCATTAAATGATGAATAATTTATTTGTATTGAAATATTAGTACTGAAAATTCTATGATATCAAATTTATAATTTTAGTTCAAATTTCTTAAAAAAATTAAAAGTAAATCTTAATATAATATTTCATTTTTCAATATTTGTAGTCTTAACATATCAGTTTTAATTTAACTATATAGTTAATTAAATCGTTTATGAGTATAAAAGACCTGTTTAAAATTTGTGAAAGAAATTACATTATTTGGTGTAACAACTACTAAAATGTACTGATATTGCCACAAATATTTTCCCTAACTTCCTGAATTTCATACGTAATAAAAAATTTTATGATTAATTAATCAAAATACTTTCAGCAATTTTTAAAGTAAAATTTGAAAAATTGAAGTTATTTAATTTCATTAAAATTAAGAACAATAAATCATACAGAAATAATTCCGTATAATTTATATGAATTTTCAATTAAGATGATCTTTCTAAACTTTTTTTATTTGTATTATATTTATTAAACAAGAAAATAACTGTCGGATAAGTATTTGATTTTAAAAAATGTAATTGTTATTAATAATTAAATTAAAATAATTGTACAAAATAAGCACAAATGATGGATCATGTAAATAAGATTTTTTTTAATTAGACAGTTTCCTTATGTAACTAAAGTTACTTTTAGCTATTTATATTTTACTAAATCCAATTTTAATTCGTTTTAAATATATTTTAAAAATTATTTTAGTAAAAACAAAATATTCAACTTTGTTTGAGAATCCGTTATGGTTTATAGTTATGCTTAGCTTCTCATAAAATATATACACCATTTGTTATGTTGTCAATTTTTTAAAATTAACACGTTTCATCAAGTAAGAAATTAAATCAGTCAAAAGCAATCATTTAATAGATAAATTAAAATGGAAACTGAAATCTCTCTTTGAATATGAAATACACATTTTCTTTAAGAAAAATAGATGCAACCAAGCCATTTAAAGCAGCTGTTGTTTTTAAAACTCTCGTTAAAATATCTCAATAATATTACTGTACTATTCAGAGATTTTGAGCTTATTACAGAATGGATTTTGATCATTTCATTCTTTTAAAGAAACTTTCTTTTATTTTATTTTCCCTTAAAGTATTTTCATCATTTTCCATTATTTTCTTATTTTTCTTGTGATTATTGCTCCTTTTAATTTTCTTTTCAACGTAAATATTACTATTTTAATTTTTCATTTCTCAAAGAGCTTTAAAATAATAAGTAGACTCTGTATTCCTTGGACTAAAAATTTGTGAAAAATTTTGTTTGTAGTTTTTTTATTTACAATTAATTTAATTATTTTTTCATTTACAAGAATAAGTCATTATAATCAATTTTGGGAGCAGGCCCTTTTTAATATGCTTTTCTTTCTTCAAAATTGCAAATATGATAACAATTATTAGAACATAATATACTCTTTCCATAAGCATAATTTCTACATTTATATTCTTTCTATAAACATAATTTATGCAATTATATTTTTTCTATCAACATAGTTTTATCCCAAAAGTATTGGTTGATTTTTATTAATTACTGAAACAACAAAAATGGAACGTTACATGTGTTATGTGAGAACGTTACATCCATAAATATAGTTTCCTTAATAAAGTTTATTCTTTACAAATATTTAATAACATTTTGAGATATTAGACAAGAATATGGGTAAAAGGTCAATTTTTATTCATAATTATATATCAAATTGTATAATTATTCATTAGATATTTAATTGGAAACGTAGGAAGTGAATTTTTCTAGAATATAATGTTTCTTAATAAACATTAAGTTCTGTGTGAAACATAGTCATCTTATGGAAATCCGAATAAGAAAACACAAACTCTTAACTGTAACTTTGTACATACTTATAATTTCAAAAAGTGTTTTTACACTGAAGTTTTCCACAAATAGTATATATTTCAAAGGGTTTATTAACACAGCAAAAGAGTTATAATTATTTTACTGTGATATAAAATGTTTATTAAGAAAATTTTAAATAACACACCAGCAATTACATGAGATATAGTTGTGAAAAAATGTCCATATTACACTGTGAATAATTCTTTATTTAATATAGCATTCGGACAACAAATTGAAAACACTCTATTAACTAAACTACTCGGTTGGCGCCAAAAATTCAATATTTAATCAGAAATATGTGACACGTCCATAACCAGAAGATTAAACATCGTGATTGATAGATATTGCTTCAAATGGCAGGGAACAAATCGAGTCATAACATCAGCTGAGAAAGTTTATGACAGGAAGAGCCTTGTGTCTTTGCAAATTTGTGTGTATAGTGAATTTGGGCACACTCTTTCCCAAGAAAGTTAAATTCTGTTCCAGATCCTTACTTTTCTTAGAATGCTATATAGAATTTCATTGTGAGAATTTAAATAGAAGCTGATTTTGGGGTCAGCAATGTGGTTCACATTATTTTATATAAACTTTATAATTTCACAAAACACATTCTAGACACAGTGTTAATAAAAATTTTAACATAAATGTTATATATTCCATGCATATATCATTTAAGTTTGTATGGGGCTGGATAAATGGTCAAAACACAGGATATATCTAATATCTGGAGTAAAATTAGAAATAAGAAATGCACAACTTTTAAATTAAAATTTCTAAACTGAATATTTTATTAGATCATATTTTCATTGAATAATTTTTCTTTTTTAAAAAAATATCGTAAAATTCTTTCTATTTGAACGTGTTTTAAGTTCGCAAAAGTTTCTGGAATGCTAATATTAATAAGATACTATAAATAAAACGTTGCAATTATTTAATGTTCCGAAAAATCAAATATGTAATATTCCTCAACCTTATTAGAACTTCATGCCACCTGCCCTGTCTAGTGGTCAGAGTGCCTGACTACGGTTAGGGAGGTCCTGGGTTCGAATCCCAGTTCGGGCATGGATGTTCTTTATCTATCCTGTCTGTGTCTTTTCTGTGTATGAATGTGTTGTGAATGGATGCCTATTCTATAAACAGATCACTATGGCATGTGTGTACTGAGGAAGTCGGACTCCACACCAAAATAGGGTTCAGTTGGAAAAGTGGAGCAGCGCACCCCATATTGCCAGCCTAGCTGGCACACGACAACAGCAACATTAGAACTTCATATAATGCTAAACTTATTGTACTTAATTTATTCTCTATTAAATGATATGATTCAGTTCAAATACTGAAATTTACGAAATGAATATCGCCGCATTTATGAGCTTAGAAATGAATTTTTTCAGTAATATTTAGTTGAATTTCTTAGTAACATTTCTACAAATGAGCCATTTAAAAAAATAAAAATATTTTATTGTTTGCAAAATGGATAGAAATTGCTATAAAATGCGTAAAAATATCTTCACTTATAACATCAGGATTCAAAAAGTCTGAAATTAATATTCAGGTTCCTGTTCAGTACATGGTGATGAGTATGACCTTTTGGAAGTCATGAATTGCTTAGAATTTAATTTAAATCAGAATCTTCTAGAATTTTTTTTCATGTCGGGTAACGTAAAATAAGATTTTGAAAGCTCGTATAATGTATAGTTTTCTATAATTACTAAATGGAAAAATTTCTAATTTAACTACTAAATGGAAAAATTTCCATTTTTCTTCAGTTATAACATATTATTATTACATTATCCTTTACAACTTGTTATGAGTATTACGCTTAATTTCTTCTTCTAGTGAATTAAGTACATTCGTGAACATAAATGTATTCTCAACATTTATGTTTATAACTTATTTTTCAATTATGTTTTTCATATTTTTCACTGTTCCTAATTGACACACCTTACATTATAATACATAGTTAAAAATTTTGTGTCTGTGATGTTCACAATTGTGTCACTCAAATATTAAATTCGTCTTTGTGCTCAGTAATAAATTTCTCTTAAGTCATTTTCCTGATGTGTGGTGATTATATCAATATTGTCTTACTTCAGGAAATTATGGCTATAGAAATTCAATTGATATTTGTGTTTGGATATAATTTTGTTTTTAAAGAAAGAAAGAAAAGTACTATAAAGAAAAATATTCCCTAAAGTAAACGCAAATTCTGCTGTAAAATGTAGTTACAGATACGACAACCCCCTTATCTGCATATTTCATTATTATATGCAAGATTTATTTCTCTAAATCATCCAATGCATGATATATTATAACTTTATGTAACGTTAAAGAGTTAAAAAGAAGTGATTTTTTTTTAAACTAAAAAATCACAAAGTATAGAACTGGCTTATCTCACTTTTAAATTACGATTTTTAAAATGATTCGTAAATTAAGACTATTACTTTTATAAACAGAAAAAAAAATGAAAAGAAAATTACAAAAGAAATTTATATGGTATTAAATGATTTAATATATTCAGTACTTACAAGTTTCTTGTAAGAAGTAAACAGCATGAAACCAAACATCCTTCAAGACAAAGTGAAAATAAGAAGCTTCAGAAAGAGGATACAGCATAAAAGAAAATTCATGAATTAACAAAGGTTTCGCTAGATAAAATTTCAAAAGATATAATTCACCGAAGGGTTAGAAAAATTAGAATCATGTTTCATAAATAAATGTTAAAGGAACCGCTTCGAAAAATATGTCATCAAGAAAGAAAGATTGCAAAAGACTCAAAGTGCATGATTCATTTAGATAGTGCGATCATAATAATATTCTGCTCTATTTGGTACGAGAAAAAAAAATGAAGACCATATAGTTCAGATAAATATTCAAGTTATTAAAATGACAGTTGTAAGAATAAAGAAATTTTAGTATCAGTCAGTAAAGTTGATGATCTGTTTTCGTTTTGAATGACAATATTGGTATACGTTTATATATTCAATAAGAGATTAAAAAAATTAAGAACATTTTCATAATCACATCTGTTATTATATGGTAAAAAATTTTATGAAGTGGACTTTGATTCCCCGTACCTTTTCGACGATTCCAATACCATAAAAAGATGTCTGTCTCAAAATGTTACGCCCAGATACTTTTGAACTTCAATGTGATTAAATATTAATCTATTAGAAGTGTGTATGATGTTTCTACTGGCCGAGAAGTATAACTGTGCATATAAGTGAAAAACTGTAAATTTAATAAAAACTCAGGTATAAATGGTTATTAGATTAAACAATTAAATGGTTTATAAGACTTATAAGTTATTGTAATTTTACATATAATACTCTCGGTTTCTTAAACGTATATTTTCATTATTTTAAGTTATTTTTTCTCATTTTTGAATTTTAATTAATATTTCACATAATAATTACTTGTAATAGTGTGTAAGCCATTATTGCTATACTTATCGTATTCATACAATTTATCTCACAATAAGTACATTATACAAAGTAGAAATCACATAAATTGAAAAACATTAAAATTAATTTAAATTTTTAACCTTATTTTTAAAAGTCCAATATTAACTATTATTATATACTTACAGAGATAATTTAACACTACATGTGATAATAATCCAGTTATAATGAAATTTATATTCTTAAAAGAAGCATAATATCCATAAACGGAAAAAAATCGTAATTAAAAAAGTACAACGAAGTAAATTAATGGGATGAGGTCCTTTTCAAGTAAACTGTTTCTTGAATAAAATTCAGCATCGTTTGGGACTTTTAAGATAAATTTTCTACATTATGAATAACTTGACATGTTTTTGTTTCAGCTTTGGCATATAAATCTATTATTCTCTTAAGCTCTTATCTTTCTTAAACTGAGTGCTTCACTATTTTAGCCAAGTAGATTTTTCGCCATAAAATATATTAGCTGATAAGAAAAAATGTTTTTACTCGTGATACATTGAAACTGATAAAATTTGAATTTGGTTTCTAATACTATCGTATGGCAGCATTTTAAGCTAATATTTGAGAAATAAGGTTATTTTTTAAGATAATGTTGTTGGAAATGTTTTTCAAAAGATGAAAATGTATGATTTTCTCACAAATAACTTCATTAAATTGAAAAATGATTTAAATATATAAACTGACACATTTTGTTTTTAATATTTGCTAATAAACAAGATTTATTTTTAACTTACCGATTACCTTATTTCAATTGAATTATAAACGAATTTTATTGCTTTTCATTCGTATACCTGATGAAGAAAAACATGTGGGCCGTGGTAGCCTAATGGTTAGGGTATCGGCCTTCCAACCAGATGGGTCTGGTTCGATTCCCAATGCCGCCAAAGACTCACCGAGTACATACGTGCTGGTTATAAATCTGTGGAATCGAAAGTCCTGTGAACGGTCGTTGAGCAGTTACCGTGGGTACAATGGTCTGAAAAAAATTTCCTCCCCCTTCAGATCAATGTCAAAATTGTAGGAGTGGGTCATCTGGTGTTGCCATCTATCGGAGGATTTAAAAAAGACCAAAGACGTACTTTCGCCTTCGTGGTGCTCTGATTGAAACGAAAGACACTCCCTGTTGACTTAATTTCGCATTCCCAAGGCATAGCGAGCTTGGCTTGTCCAAGTGTTATAAGTAACAACAACAACAGAAAACATTTTTAGGTTAATGGAAAATCTTCTTGTCATAGTCTTGCTTCTGTTAACACTTATTAAAGTTTTCGAAATATCAAATTTGATAGTTTATCAATTTCTCATTCCCGTGGGAAATATTTGAGCAGCATTTATGCACACATAAACTTTGAAGTAACTATCTATCTAAAATGTGGATTTGTAGATTAAGCTCTATCACAAATGTGTGTCTGACATAGATGTAGAAATTACTCATCTGGATTTTCAATTAAAATTGTGGTGATATATGTTATGCATGACAAAAATGAAAATACGATTCTGCTTGCGTGTGTATAAGAAATTTCTGACTGTTCCTAATGCACAAATATCTAACTCTTAATATTTGAATATCTAAAAATGCAATGCGTATACATTTTTACAAGATTATTAACTTAAATATCATTAGAAATAGGACATTTGTAAAGAAATCTAGGTGCTATTCTCTTAAAATGTTATGTTTTATTCCTGAAATGCATTTTTAACAAAAAGACCATGTTACTGAAAGTATTATGTCACAAAGCCATAAAATTAGTAAAAAATAAAAAAAGTCATTCACTAATGAAATTGAAAATGATATGCAAAATTGTCATCAAGCAAAATAAAGTTATAGCCCAATGAACCAATTTTTACAAAGCAAATATACATCTATTCAAATGAATGTTGCCACCATAATTATGGTGTTATTTAGATATTCATTTTATAAATAACAAATTCATTTATCAAGATTGAGCTAAACTTAATTGAATTTTCATGTTATTCCATTTCTTTTAACATGCATTTTTTATCCTGTATTATTCTTTTGATTTCTTTATCACACAACAGGTTAGGCATATGACTAAAATATAAACCTGTTATATAATAAACGTGATTATATTTTATTTTTATTTATAAGCTATTAACTATAAAATATTCGTGTAAAGGACATATTGTACTTCTCGATATGCAAAAAAATTATTTTCGTGGCACATGCGGAAACAATTAAGCAAATCCATTTCATCTTGTGGCTATAATTGAGCAACTTTTATCTTTATTGGAGTATAAAACTTGTTCTTGAACGTTATTTAAAACCAAAGAGGCTCGAGTTGAGTTCAGATGTAAGCCTCTTTTATTCAAATAAAGAAAATTTCTTGATTTGTTTTTTATCATAAAGCATTTGAGACTTTATATTTTTCTGGAACGTAAAAATAGTTAACCCTTTATGAACTTAGTTCAATGATTAACATAATAAAACTAGTTCTTTACTAAAAAAAAGGTGATTTGTTCTTGTTTTCAGCAATTTTACTTAGTGTAAGTTTTAGATAATTTATGCCTCCTATCTGGTAGACTATTAATTTATATCCCTAAAAGATACTACTGAAAAACAGTGTAATTAAAGTCATATTTTAAAACAGATACTTCTTCCACTTCATTAATATTCGGATGCACAAAAGTTGCAATTAAAAGTTTCTACTATAAATAGATTTTACATTTTTGCGCTCAACCTATTAAATGCTTCTCTTTCAGAATTTAAATATTGCCGTTCAAAGTGTTGGTTTGATTGATAACAAGAGGATGAGAGATCTCCGCCTGTAGCTTCTTATCAATTTCCGACTTGCTGTGAAATGATGAGCCGAAAGAGAAGCACTCAAATAACGTCTTGTTTCCTACTTGGGCTCCTTTTGTCGGTAAATAAGTAGCACTTCGTGACACAAGTACTTCAAATTGATGACTTCGCAAGGTTTTCCAACGATGTTCTTTCTTATGCTGAAAGAACACGTTTGAATACAGCTCAAAGATCAATATAGATTAGCAAGTTCTTCAAAAAAAAAAGTACAGATCAGATAATAAAAGGAATTCTTATGTAAATATAGTGCAATAGACGATATCATTGCTCAGAAAAGCTAAATCATTTCAGGTCACAAAGAAGAAGTTGGATTTTACTATCCCCTTTTTATATCAAAGTATAGTATCATGCAAGCAAAATTGAAAAATTTATATTTTGATAATTATAATACTGAATTAATGTAATTCATAATCATTTTTCAAAGGTTGTTTATTGAAATAGTATTTGCTATAGCAAATAATAGTTCTGTTATAACCAAATCATTCCATTAATTATCCGAAAGAACATTTTACTTAATAACAAATATTTTGCAATAATAAAAATAATTGAACACATTTTACAATCATTTCATTTATATATTTAATGTTTCCAACTATAAAACAATATATCTTGTTAGGAAAATTCTATAATTTCAATAATTTATTCGAAAAACTTCTTCATTGTTTTTATGAATTTTCTGATATTTTATAGATCTAATAAAAATGAAAATCCTTTAACTTTAATTCCGAAAACAATGCAGAAATTATAAGGAAAAAGTAATCATATCTTTCTGATACTTCTTTTATAAAACTACAAAATCTAACAGTAAACGAATATCAATTATGAGATAAATTTAATATACATTAGAATTTTTTCATTAATAGACCCATAAATAAAAGTTTAATAAATTCCGTTACATAAAATAACACTATTTCAATACTTTAAATGAAACAACGGTCTATATGAGTTAACTTTCACAGGCAAAGAAAAATAAGTAAATTTTTTATTATCTTTTTTTCATTTTTTATACATTCATTTTATATTCAATTATTTTTCCACAATAGAGAAGTTTCAGTAAATATTCATTTTAAAACTCATTTATTATTAAAATTGAGCCGTTTAACCTATGTATTTACCTGGAATAATAAAAATAAAATATATTTCTATGGTTTAAGTTTTGATATGTCATTTTAAAGGAATTGAACTTTCAGCCCATAAAATTTCTCTTTACAAAAAAATCAACAAAATAAAAAAAAATGCTTTATATTGGTAAAAACAATATCAAAAAATTTAAATCCATTTAAGCACACGTTTGCAGATTCGCTTTTGACATAAATTACATTAAAATAACTTTTTTAAAAGTCCAATTTCTTATTAAAATTAAAATGTTCTTTAGTAACAAACATGTTTATACTGCAAATAAAATTGTAGAACTTAAATTGAAGATTTCCTAAATGTGATCTTCTAATAGTTTATATACAAATGATCAAATTTAGGAAACGAAATATTACTACCAACTTTATTTATCATGTTGGAAACATAATTACATTGAGTGGATAGGCATTCACATGTGTATTTTGGCAGGCTTAAAGAGCGAACTTCTTTGATATAAATCACCAAGATTGAAACTGAATTTTCGTTTTACAATTATTAACCAATGATATAAATTTTTTTGATAGAAGAATCCTCAGAAATTGCTGCAATCCGTGGTAGAATTCAACTCCTTAAAGATATATATCACATGTAAATAGTAATATACTGACTTTTGTGTTATTCCACAGTATTTATCTATTACATACTGACTACTGAAACATTTTGGAAAATGATCATCGAATTGGCCGGGTGATAACACATTGTTAAGCTGTTAGTGTATCAGGATTATATGGTCACGAGACTCATTTTTCCATATTTAATAGCATCTTATATTCTCATATCAAAAATTAAGCAATTTAGCCTTCTCCTGTAATAACTAGTTGATGGCATTGTCTATAAGGTCTCCAGATCATCAATCATCTCAGAGTTCATGAAAGAAGGGAAATTCATCATCGCTGTCTTCATTGCCGCTTGGCTGTACAGCGTGTTAACCTTCCGGCAAAGTAATTTTTGGTAAATAAAATCACTGTCTCTGTGACTAGGTATCTATAATAAAAAAGTAATGTGGTGTAAGCATTTCTCCTAATAGATTGTGTAGACAGAGATCTTTTAGATTGGTATGTGTTGACGAATTTCACTCATATTACAGCATTTACGATTTTCAACCTCAAAGATTCGATCCAATGAATATAAGTTTTTTGACAGATCCTACTGCTATAAGATTTTGTTTTCACCTAGAAAACATAGGAATATAGAAAGTTAAACAGCAATAAAGTTTTAACCAAAATGTGTAGAATTCTGTCGAAGTGATAACCATCAATGTGAGATCGTGCAAATCTCATTGCAAGATTGCTATCACTTCTTTTGCGGGCGATGAAACAGGTACGTTGCTGAAGTAAGGTACCAAAAGAAAATCTGCTTTCACAATTTTCTCGTAACAAACAAATATTCCATTACGTGTATGTGAAGTTCCTTTTGTATAAATATAAAATCATTTGAAATATTTTTATAACGAATTCAAAATAATTTTTAGCTGCAAAAAAGATTAAAACTTCAGTATTTGTAAGATACATTTACGTCACATTAGAATTGTGAAAATTGCTGTTAGTAATTGCCTTAGGTATAATTTTTAGAACGAACTAGTAGGAATCATATATTAAACAATCAAATATATTACTAATCATATTATTTGTTTAAGGATTGAATCCGGGCTGAGCGAAAAAGTGAACCTAAGTCCAAAGAAACGTAGTAATATGTAGTTACGAATAATTATATATAATACAATTGATATTAATTAATCCATTTTTTCCAGAACTAATGAATGGATTATGAAAACATTAAACATAGGTATAATTAAAAAACCAATCACAAGGCAATTACAATGCATGCATAATCATGAATAATATTCATCTATACCGGAAGCATATAATCGTTACAAAATCTAATAAAAAATGTACAATTAGTGTGCATTGTTTCTCATCTTACAGAAATACAGAACTCAACACTATGGCTAGAAATAAAACAGCTTAGGAATTTCTGTAGACTATAGGATTCACTCGCTTAGTAATGCGGTTTTTGATTCTGAATGGTTCCCGAAGAGAAAGTTGCAAATTTAATTTTCTCTTTCCAGAGCCTCTTAGATATAGTCTATATAACTGAAGTCTACAAATATTGCTATCCATTCTCTCCCCGCTGAATTTCTTTTCTAAAAAAGTCATCGACCAAATGAGGCTTTATTTGTCGTGTGTTTTCAGGAATTAAAATGAAACAAAGGTGCCTCTCTCAAAATAAACCCAGAACTCCAAGAGCTCATTCATATACCACACGTGAAACAATGGTATGGAAGAATTGTCTCCTTCAAAGATAAGATGGAGTTTGCGGCTATATAACGAAATGACTTCTCTGAGATCATCTGATTTCCTAATCCCCAACAATTGATTTCTCAAATATTGGAATATAATTAATTTTTATTGTAACAAAATAGTTCTTTAGATATGAAAACATTTTAAGAATAAAAAAGGTTAGGCTAAACTGAGATTCATCAATAAAGAGAATCCATTAGTCCGTTATCCAAAAAGTCTGCATCATGCTAAATGGATTCTTATATTCGCAGAAATGAGCAAAATATAAATAGAAAGTTTTGCAAACAACTTTTTCTCATAAAGCCACCTATAAATAGTAACCTTGGAAATTCAGTTTTTCTATAACCACATGGAAGACAAAGAAAGCCCAAAAACTGTTTAATGAAATCTGCGTCTCTCTGTAACAAATAAATAGTAATCTTTTTGGCTTTAATGACTCATCGCTGAAATTATCGAAACTTTTCTTGATATAACTGATATGCTTAAATCATTTTGATAAGTAAGACCCGAGGTTGGATTTTTCTTTAAATTATCCATATAAATCTATAGACATTCTATTCAAGATTAGTCACTTTATTTCAAGATTTAAACTTGGTTTTCACTGTTTAATTTGAATTTAACTGACAGCTGAAAAAAGTACTAAATTTTAGTAGGTTTACTAGTGATCGAAATATTGAATTTTCTAAACTTGCTTAAAAATTATATATTTCGCTTCCTGTACCTTACTACCTACAGTTAGGAGTGTAATATGCAAGATTTGCAATTGTGCTTCAAAGTAATAAATTTACGTTTCGTTCATTTCTTTTCCCGAAATTGGATAAAATAAGCTAATCTTAAAATTTTATGCAAAAACAATTATAAATATTACAAGCACAATAATATTATCAATGTAGCAGAAGCTTAATTATTTATTTGGTTTCTAATTATTTGGACGAACACCTGCACAGTAACATTTATAAATTCACAATCACTTTCCTTTGACTCAGTCTACATATCATTTTTGATTAAATGCTAATCATACGTTAGCAGTGCATTAGCATTATAATCTCTCTCTCAACCTCTTTTCTATCTTTTTGTTTGTTTGTCACTCAAAAGTCATTTTTTTGCACCCGAGGGCTAATTAGACTGGGACGTACAGAGTTTAAAGTAAATTCTGAACTACTTCAAATATCCATGCCCAAGGTGGGATTCGAACCCACGAACAATTGAACCGAAGGCAAGAAAGCTAACTATTCGGTTAGCATTTCGACTGATTTTCTGTATCAGATACATATATAAGGCAACCGCAAAATATTTATTCATTATTCAAAGAATTTAACTCAAAAGAAAAATATCAAATTCAGCAGGTATGTTTCTGCTTTTCTAAACTTATTTTACTGCACAAAATTTTTCAAACACTTTTGATTTCTTTATATTAAATTAAGAAATAAAAAATGTATATTTTTAATTGTGTGAAAAATAAATAAAATGGTTGCATCTTATCACACATAGTTTTTGTATTGAATTCTTGAATATTTATTGCAATTATTTCTACACTTATTACGAATAAGAACAAATCTTTAGTATAAACTAAACCCGTTATAGGAAAATAAGTATTTATTGACATTAAATACATATAGATTCAGGTAAAATGTATATTAATTTTTTATATAACATAATAAATGTTATTTTAAACTCTCCAATATTGAAATATTTGCAGGTTTTAATTTAGGATTAACGTAAAGTTTACCTTTTTAATTGATATCATCAGAATGAAAGTTTCAATTCCTGTGGAAAATTAAGTACAATTAAAATCTTATTGTTACAAGTATTTCATATTTTATATTTAAAAAAAAATAATATAAATGATTTAAAAATATAAAATCTTAAATTCAAAGAATTTATTTAAAAATTGTTTTAGGTAGTTTTATATATATTTTGCATTCAAACACACACACCATTCTTCCATTTACATATGAAGCTATAATCAAAATTTTCTAAATAATGACAGGGATGTTGCATTTTCGCTTTTTGGAAATAGTGTTTGAGTTTGTTTGAGATTTTTCTAGGTTTCCCTTTTTGCAATATGCAAATACAAGCCAGAATCTGTAAAATGTCCTCCCGGATTGAAAAATGCAATTGTTTTTTTTTTAAAAAAAGAAGAAATCAACCGCTTTCAGTTATTATTTTATACAAGATACGATATCATATTAACTGCCGACCGATGGCTAAGTGGTTAGCGTTCCTGACTCCTGCGCTGTGGGTCCTGGGTTTGAATCCCGGTTCGGGCATGGATGTTACTTTGTTTCTCTGTTCTGTCTGTGTTTCTCTGCCCTTTCTTCTGTGATGATGTATGAATGTGGCCCACCCTATAAACGGGTTTGTAATGGTATGGCGCGGGCAACGCTACTCGGCTTTGTGACTTGGTTCACAGGTGCGCGCTGGGTAACCACAAATGAGTAGCAGTTACTGGCCTTGTTGTGGCACAGGGTTCGTCACCCAAATGCCCACCATTGGAAAAAAATCATATTAACTTATGATAAAAGAAATATATCCACATAAAAAATATCATTGATGTATTTCTAACTAAAATAAAACAGAAGAAATATATAAGGTATTGTAAATACATGAATCCTAAAATATTAGAGATGAATTATAAAAACAGTTTAAATAATATATTTTTCATTGATTTGGATTCGTTATTTAGAAAAGAGACTGCTTTTTTTCCCATAAAATCATTATGACTACGTTTGATTACACTATTTTCAATATCTTAAATTCGTTATTTCCGTTTTTAGATTAAATATATATTTTTTATATTTTCAGCATTAATACTAGATTATACTCATAAAATACAATTTTTTTTTAAACAATACTTCTGCATTCATACTCATGGTAACACAATCTTATTTCACTTTCGTTGCATCTTCCAGATATATTTACAACTTTTACCATTTCTGATACCTTACATTACCTTTCTTTTCGTTTGTGTCTTGCCATATTGAGATATCTTATGTCAATAAAAGCTTATATATGCAACTGCGATTGCTGTTATTTTTATTTTTTTTTTCCGAGGGAATTGGAAAGTGACGTGCTAGGTGTAGTGTGGAGGACGAGACAATGACTGTCCACCGCTATCTCACTCCGGTTTCTGTTGTTTGACAACCACTTCATTCAGAGGAGTTTCTGTCACGTTTGCGTCGCGTCTGGAAGAACATCACTTTCTCCCAAAGATACTATCTCCTCCCTCGTACAGGTATGCTATTTACTGAAGGAAGATAAACACAGAAGTCTCCCTTTAGAAAAAAATAAGAATTTTTCGCTTTTCATACATGACTCATGACTCAGTTTCATATCTATCTTAAGAAAGAAAGTTATTGTAGAGAGAGATGTAGATTTTTATAAGATCATATATATCTATATATAATTTTTTAATTTTTCTTTTTAAAATACATCAATTTATTCAATTTTTTCAGTTAGTTAAATATGTCAAAATTAAGACAAATAATAAAATAATAGTAATACGAGAAACTTGAAGTTTGTATGTTTTAGAATGAAGCAAATATATTTTTTCATAAATTCCACAATGGTTAGGAAAAACATTCATAGCAAAAATATTTTATAATTGGCAAATAACTTAAAACCAGATTTTTTTATAGCAATAAATAAGATTTCGCTTTTGATATTTTTTAACTGTCATTTTTATTCGTGTTTAAAATAGCTCAATAAACATGTTCACATTTTGATGAATCAATAAATTAAAAAAATGTTAGTTTAATAATTTAATTCGCCTTACTTTCAAGAGCAGGGGAAAAAGAGATTAATTTATTATTAAATTAATAAAAATATTAAAAATATACATTCAATATCCATTCATCTATACATTTATTAAGTTGAGAATTTTAATTTAAATTAGATTATGATATCAAATATTATATTCTTATTTCTAACATATGAATTAAACTTTCCTTTTAACTCAAGTTGAGGAATAGGGACATAAATAAATTATAATTGAATGATTTATTTAAAATACCAATAAGTGAAGAAAATGTTTTAAAAAAGTAGTTTTTTATATACATCAAAATGATTGGCTAATTATTAAAATACACAAGTAAAACTTTAATTTAAAATCCTGTATGAATTAGCCCAGCTGGTAACTGAATGGTCAGCGCTCTTGCTTTCGGCTCAACAGTTTGTAGTTTCGAATCACACCTTGCATTTTGATGTTTGTAGTGGTTCAGAAACGATTTTAAACTGTACGTACTAGTCTAATCAGCCCATGAGTGCAAAAAAATAAATGACTGTTGAGCAACAAACAAATTAAACTAAACGGTCATTATTTTCAAACAAGGATTAATTCAACATGAACATATAATTGAAAAAAGTCTATATATATACTCTTTTAGAGACAAAAAAGTTAACTATATATATAGGTTGTGTATAAACGATAGTAATAGTGTTGTTTTTATTTAATAACTGACATATTTATCTAAGTGAATACAATAAATATTTTATATATGATATTTTTTAAATAAAGATATTTTTTGAAGGAAAATATAATTCTCTTCTAGATGAAGAAAAGCCAAAAGGTTAAAAATATCTTATTATTGGTTAAAAAAATAAAGAAATCGGTTATAGTTAGACAGTAAATAAAAATTGATACTATTCCCAATTTGTACTTATGTGTGCACAATGATCTATCAATATAATGCACAAGTAGTGATTATTTTGTACAGAATGTGCTATTGACCATGTCACAAGTAATAATTTTCTTTTCACGAATGATTAATAGATTTCCATTGAAATTGACAGTTTGAAAAGTATTCAAATCATCTCGAGAAGCAAAGGATGTAATTGGTGTATTCACAGCGGGCAGAACTGACCCCGCCTTTTCACCATTGTCGACGTACAGCAACTGGACACTGGCAATTCACGTGTTCTTCACAACCAAATACTTTCCGTGCTTGTAAGGCAGCATACCGTTTCAATTTTCAGTCGCACCCACAGAAATTTCAGGATTTGAGGAACATGCAAAAATGAAATAATGTAATACTTAAAATAAAAGAGTTCTTTTATAGTTTTAAGGGTTTTACAGCCAACAGAAAATATTTTTTATAAGATTTAAGTCAAATTATTATGCAAATATGGAATAAGTATTTTACATTTTGGTTAAAATATTATTAAAAAGAGAAAATTTTGTATGACGGACATCACTATTAAACAAATACTTTAGACATTCTATAACAGGAAAATAATTGTATAGAATAACAAGGGTTCTTAGTTTTGTATATGAACCTTTTGTATGTTTATTCAAATTGAAATCGTTGACATTATGAGATGAAAAGGCTTAATATATATATATATATATATATATATATATATATATATATATATATATATATATATATATATATATATATATATATATATATATATATATATATATGTATATGTATGTATGTATGTATGTATATATATATATATATGCATATATATATATATATATATATATATATATATATATATATATATATATATATATATATATATATGTATGTATATATATATATATATATATATATATATATATATATGTATGTATGTATGTATATATATATATATGCATGTATATATATATATATATATATATATATATATATATATATATATATATATATATATATATATATATATATATATATATATATATATATGTATATATATGTATATATATATTAAAGCCAACATTTCTAACCACAAATAATATTAAAGAGTCGTTAGATCAGCATCAGCTTAACATTTAACAATGTGGGAATTTAATTTTAAATACCCAAACTTGAACTAGCTTTGCCGATATTAGATTCCAACTTTTTAGCATTAAGGATGGAATTGATATCTTATATTGAAGAATCCCAATGGATATGCTATTGTAATTCCGAAAGTGGGTGAGTTTGCGTAATTTAGAAGCAAGGATCAAGCAGAAGGTTCCAAAACTTATATAGTTTGTCACCTTTAACGATATCATTTCATTTAAATGATATTTCGACGACGACTTACTTTATAAAGCTCAGTCGCTATTAGTGAACGCAAGCCATTTACTGTATTGTCATAGAATTATCTAATTTCTCGCAGTGGGAATGAAGATCCTTTTTTTCCAACCAGATCAGTGATTCCATTAAAATATAATTTCCCAGTAAGTCTTTAAAATACATAACCAGACAAAACTTGCAAGCTCATCTGGTTATAATGAACCACAACTTATTTATAACATTTCTACGCACTCTTGCTGAAAGCAATTCAAAGGGTTTGTGAAAGTGAAAATGAAAAGTTGCTTAGAACTAAATATGAATTCCCTAAAATACATTTGTTCAAAGAATTCTGACACGACCTCAGAGATAACTTAATGTTTAAAATTTCAATTTTGTTCTTAACCACATCATGATCACAAATATATCCGAATAAAATAAACTGTACAGAAATGTAAATATTTGAGATCTTATTTATTAAATCATGGATGTTTAATGAGATTTAAATAATATGAATATAAATAAGAGTTTCTCAAATATCATTATTGTTCATCTAATCGATTAATGTTTATGAGGTTCCAATTACAATGTTTTTTTAAGTTATTTGTCAAACATCAAGACAGGCATCAAACACAAAATTTTTATTTTATAACGCTATTTAACCATTCATAATAACTTCTCTGGTGGGATGTAGTTAATGAATTGTAACGCTTAAAATACTTTTGGCAGAATTAATTTTAAATATGATTACTTTTAATGCGAATTATCATTCATATTCGCATACCTGAAGTAACAGAAATTTATGAATGAGTTATGTAGGAATAGAATTTTTATTCTCATTTTTTACTATTATGAAATAAAATATGAATGTAAAACCATCAAAAGTTTTGTTAAAAAAATTTATTGCATTTATAAATAACTATATAAACTTGTATAATAAATTATACTCCTTAAGTATCATGAATATTTTGTTAGAAAACATATTTAGATAACAAAATAGCGTCTCTCAATAAACATAATCCAACAACTTTAAAAGAATTTCAGATAAGATAAAAAAAAGCCAGTTAACTTTTATGCATGGGGACTATTGGCTTATCAATCTTATCAGTATATCTGCAGCTTTTCATTCACTTTTCAGTGCGTACTACAATTCATTAAAAATTTTATAATTTTATTACATGCGGTGTGATTTAACAACATATTTAAGGAAAAAAATCACATCTGATCCCATCTTATGATGATTTTCCCCACCATGTTTTATAGAAGGAACTAAATAATATGGATTGTTTCTAACATTAGTAGATGCCATATGACCTTTAAAAAATATATTATAATTGAAAGATATTTTTTTTTTTCAAATTACAAAATTTTTAACACGTTAACATTTCTGATTTTTAATTTGAACATTTCTTTTCTTTATCAAATACTAGTGATTTGTTACTTGCCAAATCGCTAACCAATGCAGCATAATTTAAGCTCTGTTTGGCATAAAAATGTGATGATAAGTTTGAATTAAACCAGCATTATATTAACTCTATTTTAATTGGTTTAAATTTAACAATAGCGAATTGCATATTATCGGGAAAATTATCTTGATTCTCATGATTCCAATTATTTTCAATTTGTCTAAAAGGCTCAATTTTTTTTTCTTATTGATACTCCAGATTTAACAAGTTATAATCACTCTGTAACAGAATTTTCCTACTTTGAAAGCATTAATAAACCTATTCTTAAAATCAATAAAATACTCTTACGTTTTCTGATCCAATTACCACAAATCTGATTATTTTAACACAAATTATAGCTAAAAAATGAATGGAAAAGTCCGAAATAATGAACAAAGTTCACTTTTTGTATTTTTTTCGTGTCAAGTTATTTTGAACAGTTCATAACATGTAAAATTATCAGACTTTTAACAGCAAGAAAAATTGTGAGCGGTAACTAATGCAAATATTGGTGAATTTCGGCCCATTACTAGGAAATAATTAAGATAAACATTTGAATGGATTATTTGCATAATGCTAGCAATAGGATCTTGAAACTTCTAAACTAATTGATTTCATATGTGCCTATCATCTATAATTAAATAATATTTTCATGAACATTTTGTAATGAAAAGTATTCCAGATTTTAGAAATAATATTCATAAAAATATTTTAAACTATAAAATTAACTTAAAATATGACTACGTCACTTTTATAAATTGCAAAGGTGAAACGCAACTATTAAAAAAAATTAAAACTAGTTACTAGGGAAGATAATAATGTTCTTTTGAAGGAAACAACTTCTCGCCATTGATATTTAAATTCAGTTTTAATAAGCAAATTAGAAGGTAATACGTAACTTCATATCCTAAACAATTGAAATTAAAAGGAAAGACATTTGAAATTTGCAAAATAATAATGTAAGCAGAATACAATTTAAAGTAATATGAAGCTAAAAATGTTTAGAATAGTCTATCCAATCACTATTTTTCAGAATTCAAAATATTTAGAAGTGATATTCTATTCATTATCTCAATAAATATATCGTATACAAATGAATGAAATCGTAAAATTAATAAGACTGTTTTGCTATAATAAAATCATAACAACCATTCTTAATATTACTATATAAGAGAGTATTTAATTGTTTTTAAAAATCGTAATAAGATAAGAGTAATGTTACCAAAAATATAATATATTTTGAGTAATATATAATTAAGATTATCAATTAAATTCTTTTAATTCTCTAAAAATTTAGTTTCATATATTAGAGAATGGCTGAAAATCAATCATAATAATTATAAAATATAAACTTATATAATTATAAAATATAAACCCATGTAAAGAGTAAAATATAAACCCATGAAAGTAAAAACCGTTAAATAAATGCCTTATAATTAATTTTTATTAAAAATTTTGATAAAGCTATTCAACATAGCTTTTCCCAAATTTTCTTCATGATTATATCGTGAACTGCTTTACACTTCGAAGGTCCCTAACTGATAAGGGAGTGCTAGATCCCAAATTTTACAGCTTCCATTTCATCTTAGTTATGAATAGTTAATTAACTTATAGCTATTGTCCTACTGAATATGAACAAATTAAATCCATTGGAGATGAAAAGATTATAGGTTAATCAATTAAAAGATCTGCTTTAAAGTCTTAAAATATTGATGATATATCTTTAAACAACCCATACTTGATAAAAATACATGATAAGGAAAGCCAAATAGCACTAGTGATAGTTATACACAAGAAATTTGTGGAAAGATTTGCGCTGAAATTTTGCAATAGTTATCAAAATGTCAGCATAAAATAATTTTTTCCTCTTTTGCAAATTTTTTAACAAAAATATAGAAACATTCAAAAGTCTATTAAAGAGGACCACAGAGATTTTAAGATTACAATCCGATTTCTTCTTAATTTGTTATGGAAGATTTTTTTCACAAAGCTGTTTTTTCATGTATGTTGAGATTAATTTATGGACCCAGTTTTAATTTAGCAATTTGAACTGTAATTAAATTCAAGGACTCAATACAAAAGATCATAGTATGGACAGCATCATAGAATTACATTTTATCATGAAGTTTAACGCGTATTCTTATTAAGGCATCATCACTGTTAACGATCAAATCGTAATCAAAACGCAAGTAAAAAATGGAAAACTATCAAGGAATATAAAATAAATTTATGTGGAAAAAAAGCTGGTGGTGGGGGCCTAATTGACTGAAATGTATTTATGAGGAAATATTCTTATCTAATTTGTGAAATTTCCTGGAGTTTCAAAGCACTCATCAACTGTCCAATGTCACATTGTGCATGTTAAAGCCCTTGATTAGTACGAAGGAAGGTACTATATGTTTGATAAAAAATTTTAATATAAGCAATCAAAAATTATCAAAGAATAATGTATACATTTACTATAGTTAGAAATTATTTGTATATAGTAAATTGGATTGCTAAATCTTATTTTTTGTCATCTGCAGAGAAAGATGCGTTTACAACTTTCACAATTAGAGATTTACCAACAACAATGAAATGACCTTTACTAAGACTATTAAATTTATCTAATCTGATGATGACTTCGTCATAAATTCTAAATATACAAATGTTTTCAGAAAAGTTTACTGAATATCAGAAGATTGAAAATAAAGAAATTTTATATACGAGTGCTTTAAATAGACTGCTTCTTGCATTCTATGGTATTTAAAAGAATTACATAAAATACAAGGAAGTTTCTTACACTTACAACATTCAACGGCAAGAACTTGATAAGGGACTTGTTTGATCTGGCGCTTTGTTGGCTTATAAATTTTGTCATGCTAATCATTTTTTAACTGCGTTTTGTATGATTTTTAAAAATTAGGGCATATGGAAATTGATCTAAATGAAATTTTTTGCGAGTTTGAATTCATTCCTCCTTAAATGGGAAAGAGTATTGCAATACTTGATAATGTCTGTCTGGCAGGACAATTTAGCTTTGCTTCGAACAAAGGTTATACTTTTCCTCAACTGCCTTCCTTACTATATCTTCTTCCTTAGATAAAGAAAGATGATTTTTAGTCATTTTAGCGTAGTTAAATTTTTATATTTGAAATGTGTCGTTTGAGTTCCATAAAAAATAATTTATTCCGGTTTTAAAATTGCAAGAGAATTTTTTGCCTCAGGATTTGATGAGCACGTAAAATTATTGGCTACATTTGTTTCTGTAACAGTTTATGTATATTGAAGTTTCAGTAGCATAAGGAAAGTTATTATTGAATGTTGCAGACTTTTTGCATCGAATGAATTCTTGGTTGTGTTTTTTCCTGTGATGAATAAATTTATAACATTTATTGCGCTCGTGAACAATAATATTATAGAAGAACTGGGATTACTTGGAACTTGTGGAACTTTTTCTCCAAAATTTTTTACTTAGATTTCTAGAAAGTCATTTTTATTAAAATTCGCATACCTAAGATTGTTAGAACAATTTTTGTAATATATTCAGCACCATGATATATAGCGATATTTCTCCGTTAATTTCTTCAATAAAGCAGAAGTTGATTCAAAGTCTAGATTCTGAAAATTTTTTTAATAATTTTTTTCATCGGAATAATTGAACAATATCGCTCAAATGAATGTTTAATCTGTTTTGGATGTATACAATTTATATCATTTTATTATGGTTGTTTAAGTTTTGTTAAAGAAATTTTTTTAAGCGGGAATAGTAACCTTAGTTAAAATAAAAAAATTAAAGTATTTAAACGCAATTTTTTTCACTAAATAGAGAAAGAACAAGATAGTTTCACCAACAATTAACAGTCTATCAACGTTGTTTTTTTCGAATGAGAGTTGCAATTTACGAGAATCTCTACCTTCATCTCTACTTCCCTGAATTTAAAGCTCTGTAATTCTTAGTTGCTGTATAAACAGAGCTATTCTTATAAAAGCAAAAATCCAAAGTCAAATGGAAAAAAAAAATCTAATATTAAGAGTTAGTGCTTGGCTAATATGAAACTGAATAATTTTACATTCAGAGATTTGCTAAGTTATAAAATGTAGATAAAAGAAAACTCCATCAAGAAATTGAGTATATGTAAAAAATAGAAAAGACATAATATCACTTACGTAAGTGAACGAATGAATTATGTAAGTGAACAAACAAAAATTCTCAATTCAATCGAGATTAAATTCAAAACAAGTAAAAAAACTAATATTTAATGAATAAAGAGTAATGATTTCTATATTAAGCCTATCGCAAGAGATATCAAAATTCGCGCACAGATGATTAAATAGTATGAATTGCGTTAACTTTAATATTTTAATTTTTAATAAATCACAGCTGATGAAAATTTTACGTAACTGAATGAAGTAGCTAAGAGAAGAAGGAAAGAAGAAATCATGCAAAAAATAAATATAAATAAAAAGAAAAAAAGGATCAGATAATGATGGGAAAAGTGGAAAAATATTTCCTTTTTTGATGTAAGCATTAACGTGATCTCTTTTATTCAATATAAAATCCCTCAAGTATCAAAAGTGGTTCTTTTTCGCAGTGTGCAAAATAAAAAAAATTAAAATTTTTAACTTTTAAATAAAATCCATCTTCTGCGACTGCTACGTTAAGCAGTCTAAAATAAGGTACTAGTTTATTTTAATTATTTTTTTTATATTTTTTTAATTTAACATAAATTTGTTGAATTGCCCTTTGTGATATTTTTGTGAAATAATTTATAATTTTTATAAATTAATGATCATATCAATTTTGCTATTAAATTCGCCAATAAGGAGTAGTCAGTTACAATAGTAAAATTTTTCAAAACGGTGTCAGCACTTATTATATTGACTTTTTATTATTATTTATATTTATAAATTATTTATAAAACATTCCTCTTAGTTTCTAATTTCAAATTTTGAGATGTATATAAAGCAATGGAAATTAGTTTCTTTTATATCTAAAAACTTCGTTTTTATTTTTAAAATATGATTAGAAAAACAGGCTTTTGATATGATTAGAAAAATTGCTATTTTTACAAAATTTCAATCATGGAAAAATTAGTAATGGGGAATTGTAATTTTACCAAATCATTGCATTCAAACCCACTATAGAATTCAAATGAGAATTTAACAAAGCATTTGATTAGTGGGAAAAAATCATATGTAACGGTTTAATTTATTTGCAATAATTTATCATTTTTTGTTGCGTACTAAGTTTTTGACACGAATTTATAATTCACATCTTTTTACAAAAGTTTAATATATAATCTATTTAAATAATCAACTGTAATTATTTTATCATTCTTCGTATTATTATTCGTTTTCTTGGGAAAAGTTACAGTAATTATCAATGAGAGAAGCAGGAGCGTTGCAACAAAATTCTATCTCACATTGATAGCAATATGTAACTGAAAAATTGTTGAATCTAATTTTAAAAAATCTGAAATAGCTCATTTATTTAATTAAGTATAAATTATTTAGAGCTTCTGGTTTGAATATGAGGAAAAAGATGAAAGAATTACAGCAAATACTTTCCTTAAAGATATAATTTAGATAAAAATTGCAATTTTCCATTATGCATGCATGATATACATGAATATATTTGTATATATGCGTGTATACGTGTGGCCAGGAGTTTATTAACAGTGGAGCTTCTAAGCTTAGTGAATGTCTGACTGATCTTAAGACGGCAGTAAGAAATATGCTTTCCATTCATATAAATATTCCAACAAATACTGTATCTATTGTTATGTTAATCACATTCATACCTTAACATATTATTCAAGCATTCTTTCATAGCTAAGCTTTTTTTAATTCCCTTTTTCGTCTTAAAATTGAACAAACACTGATTAAGACACAAGCTGTGGAAAATATCAATCCGCAACAACCCACGTGGTCCTGCCTGAACGCCAGAGGGCGTTCTTTGCAACTTGTATTATGTTATATATAGTTTTTTAGTCGCTGTTTTGTTTTTGCTCACTTTGTAGGAGAACTATGTTTCTCAGCTCGGGTCAATTTAATCGGCCAAATGTATTTGTAATTTTTTTGTGTTATTAAATATTTGCTACGTTTTCAATTGCGTATTTATTTAGAGTACTTCTGCAGTGCCTTCACCGAATCTATTTAGTTATTAGTTTAGTATTTTTTTCCCACAAGCATTTACTATTTCACAATACAAAATAATAATTAGAATTTGTAAGACTTTACAAAAACGTTCAGGATTTTCATTCTTTCTTATCAATGCTTGTTACATCTCGAAGGATCTCTTTTCTTTCACTTGTGTCTCAAGAGCCCTAAACTTCAGTTCCAGATGGGATCTCTAACGCCTATGCACTTGAAGTAAGTAGCTGCAATAACTTGGAGGTATAAAATGTGAATATTCTTCAAACTTAGTTTTAGCAACCCTATGGTCTTCAATTTGCTTATTTACATTCCTATTATTTATTGTGTGCGAGCATAAAGCGATTAAGAAAAAAAAAGCATGGGTATTTATGTATTATCCCGTCGACCTTTTTCACCTTAAAAATAAGTGGTAGAATTTTGGCTCTATCTTGTAGACACTATTCTTTTGGAAGAGCGCCATCTGGCGTTTACTAAGGGAGCTAATGATTTGTCACACAATCATTCCATTCAACCATAAGTTATGTTATCTTTCATACTCTATTGTATTAATAGAAAGTAATTTGTGTGTGAGGAAAATCAATGCACATATCTTTATAACTTTTAAATAAGCTTGATGTGTGCGTTTGAGAAAAGAATAATTTTCCCATCTATAGATAAGATACAGAGTTAGTTCGTTCTTTTCAGTAAAACATTATAATTATTATATAGTATGTATAAAATTCCAAATTTTGTTACCTCTTTATAATTTAGTTTAAATAGAAACTTTATAGCAGATAACAGAATAAATCTAAAATTTTAGATTAAAATTATAATTCCAATTTAATTTTTTGAAACTGCAAATAAATTTCAATTACATTTTTCGATCTTGAAATAAAACATGCCTTTTCCATGCATTTAAATAATGTTTGAATTAAAAATAAGGCTTATAATTTTAGTTTTTTTATTCATTTAATTAAATTTAATACATGATTTTCTGAGAGTGAAAGGTAACTATTAAAAAATTAATTTGTTAAAAATTAATATAATAAAATTAATACAAACAATTAAAAATAAAAATCAATTAATTTTGTAATTGATATTATATATTATGTATTCACACTCACACAAATCATTATAAATAAAATTTAACCAATCATAACACCAAATTATTGTTAAAAATTCAAGCAAAAAGTTAGCAATACAGCACTTAATAAAAAGTTTATTATCAATCACCAGATCTAATATGCAAACTAATATTATACATGTTCTAGTTGAACTAATATTCGATTCAACTATATAATTAAATACATATCAAACACAAATATGTTAAATACATGACGACCTTTTTTAATTTTAAAAGAATAGTATATTGTTAATAGATATAAATTATTGATATCTTTTCTTATTCAATTCTCGTCTCCATAATAAGATACTGATGTCATTTTGATATGAGTCATAACAAGATATTGATCATGGATGACAAAATGATGCTTTAACGGCTTTAGCGCTAATGTTTGGCATTTGTAAAATAAGTAAAAATAAATCTCAAAATGGATAAAGAATAAGACTAGTTAAGAGAACTAATTAATTGCTTCATACTTAAATAATAATTTCAATTCTAATTATTTAAAAATAAATTTTTTAGGAAATTTATCAAAAAATTGGTATGGAAACAAAAAATAATGAAAAAAAATTTCTGTGTATCGGTATTATATATAATGAAAAAGAAAATTACATTAAATGTTGCCAATATAGTTTAGTTGCGCCGAAAATTTGGCAGAAAACAGTTTTTCACAGCTTATGAAAAAAGTACTAAAATTTAAATTGTTGTATAACTATATATATATATAATATCTTTCACATTTTTCATAAACTCGAAATGACTGATAAAAATCAGGCTAATTGTTCTTATTTCCAACCTGAGTTTGTAATTTTAGTATTTTTATATGTTATCAAATACACTGCTGGCCATTAAAATATAGAAATCATGATAGAAATCAAATAAAAAAGATACCGTAAGTAAATAGTACGGTTTGAAGACAAAATTATTAAACTTGCAAGCAATTTGAGGATTTACAACGTCATGAAATTGGTAGAAATAGA
Source organism: Latrodectus hesperus (assembly GCA_037975125.1). Lineage (NCBI taxonomy): Eukaryota > Metazoa > Arthropoda > Arachnida > Araneae > Theridiidae > Latrodectus > Latrodectus hesperus. The sequence goes on from CM075852.1 coordinate 119,954,345, forward strand.
TGCAGCTCCTGGCATCTAAAAAGCTTTTAGCTAGTTAGGCATAAAATAGAATTCGATAGAAACAGTTAAGGTAGGCAGAAATAGTTAATTATGATAGAAACAGTTAACTTATTCAATTCAGATTCATGTTGATACCATTCTTTATCAACTCTAGGTACTGATGAGAAATGGCGTCCATTCTCTCAGCAAACTAGATGTTTTTCATTGGTAAGAGGTCTGAGGACCGTGATGGCTATAAGGCATCAATCTAATATATATTCGATTGTTGACTTAGCCTACACGATATCTAACATAATCAGACCATTTAACATGTAGGCTTGCCTTATTATAACAGAACAAGTGCATTGCAGACCTTGGGGACTGCCCACCTTGGGCATGGATGTTTGTAGTGGTTCGGAATCCACTTTAAACCGTAGGTCCCGGTCTAATTAGCCCTCGTGTGCAAAAAATGACCGTTGAGCGACAAACAAACCAAGCCAAACCTTGGAGACTAACCTTAAGATATCAGAAATGAACCGACCGTCTCTCAGATTTATTTTAATCAGAATAATTAGAGATGTAAGTGTTGTTACCCAATGACTGTTCATACTATCACATAAGTTTTAATGCCCCTAGGACGATACTGATCGTAACCAGTCTGCTAAGGTTTCTTTTTGGAGATTCCAACTACGTATACAGCCAGCAAGATTCTACACACAGAACCAGTGCTCGTCTAAAAAGCCGTCATTGTACCACTCTTACATCCAATTTTGCAATTCGACGTATCAGAGTTATTATCTGCCTCTTTTTTATATTATGAAGGAAAGTAACAGTTATACTCGCCGTGCTGACAGTCTATACTCCTCCAGAAATAGTCGTACTGTATGAGCAGATACTAAATGTTCTTCAAACAATTCCATTTTTTACTTACATTTACTATGGCTTATGATGTCGTTGTACGGTTTTACAAAGCTAATTTCAAAATTTGTCTGTCATCTGGGGTATTAGTCAATGGAAAGCATTCATAATCTGCATTCTATTCAATATAACCTTCAGTAACTCATCGATTTCACGTGTCACTGGTTGAATTTTGATCAGAAATGGTGGCAATATCAGCGAAAAATAACTCTTGATAAGCATCGATTAGCTCTATTGAATTCCGATACTTTAAATTAGCATTTTTTGTTTTATTCTAAATACAATATGATATTTTGAGGAAACTATGACCTCATAAAGTGCTTTGGGAATGAGAAATCTACATCAAAACATTTTTGTTTTGTAGTGCTTCAGATATCGTCGTGTTTCTCCCTTCTGTATCATCTAAATGAGTTAAAAGTATGTCCTTTTTGTATCATCTAAATGAAGTTAAAATTCTAATTATCTAAATATTCCAGCCTTTTTTTCATTCATGTAATTTCGATTTACCTAAGATCTTTCTCTCCTGGTTTTGCAATTTTATTAACAGGTAATGTAAAATAAAAAATTTTAACGAGAGTTTGAGAAACGATATTATATTTTTTTCAATATATCATTTTTTCTCTACAAGCGTCAAGTAAGTTTTAACATTTACTAACACTAATTAATAGCATAAATTTAATAAAATTAAATAAAAAAAATGCTTTATTCTTCTTAATATTCTGAAATGAAAGTTCATTTTTTTCTTTAATCACCCTTTTCGTTCTCCATTGAAAAGTAATCATTGTACTGCTACCAAGCTGCAAGCTATTTTTGTAATAGAGTTATATTTTCCCAAAAACTTAAAATTCCCAGTCATAAGAATTTGCTTCTTTATTAGTTTACAATATTCAATAATATTCTTTTCATTTCTATAGCTTTTGCATGTAAAGTGTTCTGTATGGCAAAATATTTTACAATTTTTCTCTTGTTTTTTGTATTCATTTTTCCTTTTATCTTACTGAAAATACCCAGTAAAATGGGTTGGTTATAGTATAATAGACATGAAATATTAAGCTTACTATTAATCTGTTCAGCTGGAAGTCTTAGTGACTTGAATGGAAGGCTTGAATATTGAAATATCCATTGATACATTTATCATATATTATTATTTATCATTCACTTAAGATAAAAGCTGATTGCATGCTTCTTGACCAAAAATTCTTTGAAAGTCTTAAAAAGTCATGAACCTGAAAATATATATCTGTTAAATATGCTCCGAAACAAGTGAATAAACTGAGAAAAATTGCTTAATAGAATATCCAAAAGAGATGTAAAATAATAAAATTTGGTATAGGAAAGAATTTAAGGGAGAAGAGAAGCAAAGTATGATAGAGGCAGCCAAATACAAGAATGTTGAATTATTCTCAAAAGTAAATATATTTACATAATAAATTAATGTCTATTTGAAATTTATTTGCAATGAAACTTTTAACCATTTGTATAAAAAAATCTGCTTTCTTTTATGACCCAATACAGCTTGATTGACCATTAGAGAATTTCACAATAATATTATTTTACCTTCTTCAATTTCGATTAAAGGAATCAAAATAATAAACAATTTGATTTTCAATTTCTTGCTTTCTATTTAAATTTTTTAATCATTAAGTCTAAATTTTGTATATTTGGTTTTCCTCGTATCATTTTTCTAGGTTTTTCTTTGAGAGCATGTACGCATTAAATAAGGGGCCTGAATCTTTCTTTAAATAAAGACGAATGCCTCCTTATGATATTCAAAAGATGGCATTTTTATAATGATTTTTGTTTCGTATATTAGCATTTTTCTGTAAATAGTAAAATTACTTTTCGTAATAATTAAATGCTTCAGTAAATAAATTTTTCCATCTGCAAATGCTTTTTTCAATTTTTTATTTACATTTCCTATCAAATTTTATAAATTTTATGTCCTATTTGCTTTTTTAATTATTGTCATTTTTTAGTTAGTTGAGATATAATTTTATATATTTAAATACGGGATTTCATCTTTGCAGCCCTAAAGAATTTATTTTCTTTAAATATTCAGAAATTTTCCAAATGGGGAAAATTTGATGTAATTTATTTTATGATTCTTCTGTCAAATAATTTTATAATTAGAATCATCAATGAAATCAAAATACATCATGACTAAATAGGTAAAATTCACTGATTAGATAAACAAAAATTATACTTTGATTATCGAAGAGTAAATCAAAAGATGTATTTTGCAAGGTTTTTCTAAATTTGAAATTTTAAGTGTTGAATATACATTTCATATTTTGTGGAACTTTCTATTCTAAATACTTTATTAGGAGTTAAATGTAAAATGTTAAAAAAATGTATCCAGAAATTTTTTTCCGAAACTTTTTATTTATTTCTTTTATGGCACAAAGAGAATATTTTTGTACAAATTCTCATCTGTATTTTTTTAATATTAGATCTAATAAAGAAAGCTCTTAGGAAACTTCATGCTCTTTTTTTCTTCAAATGGTAATATTGTCTAAATTAAGTTCTTTACTTTATAGTAGTTTGTTTGTTTGTTTTTTCAATGAAAATTATTTTAAAAATCTTGTTTCTGTGCCTTCAAAAACAATCAATCTGAAATGTTATTATGATGCATTACTTTTTTAATTTTATTTTCAATACAACTCAATTTTTTCAGAGAATTCAAAGGAAGTAAAAAGTATTTAACGTTGTTTTTATTTCATTTAAAGTTTAAAAAATGAGATTAATGTTTTCAAGTTAAGACAATTAAAAGTTACTTATATAATCATTCTTCTCTTCAGTTTCATTAAAAATTAAAATTCCTAATGTATGAAATACTGAATTTAATGGCATAATAATTTCATTATACACATAATATATTTTATGCTCATTATTTGGATTTATTTTTGTACATTTTATGTATTAAAGAAATCAGTATTTTTCATATGTTACGGTTATCAGATATACCATGAAATTATTCTTCCAAAATAAATATGGTTACAAAATGTTACTTATTTTGTCTGATTAGGTAATATTTTCTATTAAAAGATTGTATAAAAATTTATAATATGTAAATTTTAAAAAAATTTATCATGTAGTTATAGGAATATAGTTTTATGAAAATAAAAGGTTAAAAATTTATATTCTTAATTTAAAAAGTGTACTTTAAATATTTATTTAATCTATTATTGATAAATTTCTGAAAAAATAAAAATGGGATGAGCAAATATCCTACCTAATTATTAGATGGGAAATCCGACAGAGGTAAAAAATGATAACCAAAAAAATTAATTACGTTTTGTTTAAACGAACTCTAAACATTTTTAAATAAATTTCGAGGAGTTTCAGGAAAACATATACTGTATTTTTAAATTCAGACATTAAATTTATTGGCTAATGTAGGCTTAACAATGGTATATTTATGTACAATTTATGCGTGATCTCTCCTGCCTTTCCTCTGGATGCGAACTGAAGATGTCTGGAAAAAATATGTTACCGGCAAAATAGGTATTTACTTAGAAGAACAATGTTATACCATTCCTTTAATTTTTTGTGAAATTGAATTGAATGCACTATATCAGCTGCAAATACTTAAAATGTTGAGACAAAATTATGAAAAAGATGTCTTGTAATAAAATCTGAGTCGTACATGATATCTAATGTTGTTGTTGTCGTGTGCCAGCTAAGCTGGCATTATGGGGGCGCTGCTCCACTTTTCCGACTGAACCCTATTTAGGTGTGGAGTTCCAACTTCTTCAGTACACACATGCCATAGGTACCCGTTTATAGAGTAGGCAACCATTCACAGCCCATTCATACAAGGAAAGGACAAAGACAGGATAGATAGAGAGAGAAAGTACATTTATGCCCGAACCGGGATTTGAACCCAGGACCTCCCTATTCGCAGTCAGGTACGCTGACCACTAGATAAGTTGGGCGGAATGATATTTAATAATTCCTGTTAACACAAAATACAGAAAATAATTTGTAATAAAGTTTATGATATGATCATAAACATTGATAGTACTTTTTCATGGTGATTTTTAAATTTATTTCCATTAAAGTATTTAAGCTTAAAATTATTAAAAACACTGGAAAAAATTGCATTTTTAAGTTACTCTTAATTAAAATAAACTGACTACATGAAACTTCATAAACGATGTCCATCAATATGGTGATAAAATCTGTCATTGTCATGTACAAAATATTTATTATAAATCTATTAATATTATTTCCATTTTTCTCTAATTTTTGAAAATCAAGTGCAATTTGATCATATTTTTAAATATTTATTGATGCTTATAAAGAAAACTACAAATCTACTTAGTTCCTTGTCATTTTTACAATAAAAAAAACCATATGGTTACGTTTGTATAAAAAATATATTAATAATTCCTCCGTTCATGCAGGTACTGTATACAATAACGAATTTTTATGCTCCAAACGTCTATTTAAAAAAATATATTTTCTCTTATATCTTAAAATCTTAAAATTCTCACATCGTAATGCCCTAATCCGATCTATAGTTTTGATCCGAACTAGAAAGCGCTATGAAGCATATAAGTTTCTGACTTCTTTGAACTCGAAATGGCAAAATATGGATCGGAAATGGAACAGACATCAAGTTCTATAAATCAACTTTCTGATGGGTAGTGTTTACGATGTTCCATCTTAGAGAAACGTCATGAAATATCGGAGAGAGCGAATGGTTATCGATTTCGTGTAGCGTGGCGTACTTTTACCACTCATTTCATCCAGAAAAAAAATGTTGTTTGTGTTCAATTTTGGATTCGTTTTTCCAGAACTGTTTCGGAAGTTCGGAGACGGGACACCGTTTCTCTATATTTTATTTACATCACTTTTACTCGTCAAATATTTTATCCGCTTCAAAGATTTCAATTTTTAGAGAGGTTGTAATATATTTGTGAGTTAACCTTTTTCCATTATTATTACAATATCAAAAAGTATTAAGAAAATGTTTAACAAAAAAGGCTTCAGAAACTGGATTAAGTATCAAAATATTACTGTCTTATTTAAATTTATCAGATAATTTACAATATTTTATTGTGTGAGCCAATAGAAGCTTGTAAAATATGAGCATCAAATTAGCAGAATCTTTGGGGCAACAATAAAATATTATTAAATTCACTAATAACTAATAATAACGAATAATAATTCAATAATAACTAATAATACTTTACATTATAATAAGTATAATACTTTATACTAAAACCGCCTATATTTTATCACATAAACTAGTTTGTACAATAAGTCATAAGCAATTCTAACTAATTTTAATTCAGAATGAGTTTCAAGCAATTTACTGATTGATTGAACAAATTTCCTTGATTTTGTTTCAACATATTCCATGTAAAAAAAAAATTGGAAAAGAATGGAAAGTAGCTTAGTATTTTATTTTTGAATTATTTTATTCACATAAAAAATAATATTTTAACTGATAACACTACAATTAAGGTTCTGTTTTCGTAGGTCTGATTACAGCTTATACATTTTTAAAGTTATGCTAAAATTCTGCTCATTGAAATTTCTTTCACTGAATAACCTTATTCAATTGGATTAGTAACAAATAAAGACCTTAAGTTATGAGAAATTAATGAAATTAGAAACATAGATATTGTTAAATCAATAAGAAATATAACTTCAACTTGCAAACATCATTCTTTAACTATAAATATTTTTCTTCAAAATTTAGCTTGAGGGTTATTTCCTTGATTATAATTTAAAATTAAATTTTGTGGAAAATTGCAACAGTGAATTTTATGGTATAAGCCAGTATTGGTCAACACAATCGTTACCATTTACTAATGGACGCTACATGCTTCCAGATAGGGTGACAACAGTTTTGTACTCAGCGTGTTAAAGCTACAAAATTATGATATTATCATGTGTTGCAAAGAATACTGAAATAAACAAAACTTTTCTATTGAAAATATAAACTATAATAAATAGGTTCCAATATACGGCATAGTACCTTATATGGCATTATAAAAAGTTACATAGGATCTTGCAAATGTACTATTTGTAATCACCCACACAATATGGGAAGGAGAAAATTTAATTACCAACAAAAGTACAGTAAATGATTTTGCAAAAATATTGATTATCTCAAATAATATCTGATCAGCATTTAATTATGCTAACACTCGATATTATACTTATTTTATTATGCAATTAATTTAGAACGTTTATTGGATTATTTAGCGTTTAAAGATGCATTATTTTAATAAACGTTTGATAAAATGAAAATTTAGTTTAAAGACAATTAATATGCATGTCTATAAAGCATAATATAACAAAATAATATTCGAAAATTGTCAGGGGCGCAATATACAGAGTGATCTTTTTTTAAAGTGAGTGTTTGAAGCGTCCTATATCACGATCTAATTTTGCCAAAATGACTCCAAACTTGGTATTTAGACTAATCAAAACATAAGAAAAAGTATTTCGTAAATATATATATTTAGTTTCTAAAGTCGCCGCTATGGCACTTTGTGGCGCTGCTGTAGTTTACAATAACGAGAATAGGCATGAAACACAGGTATCAAACAAAAATGCAAATGTGTGGTGACAGTGCCAGTAATAGGGGCTATAAAAGCAAGTAGTAGACAGCTCCGGGTAGTAGACAGCTCCGACAAATAATCTCAGCTGCAGTAAACGAGCTCTAGTTACCATGTCTCTCACGTTACCGGAACGTGCGTTTATAGTTGGTGGAGTGTCAAATTGGTCTATTCTAAAGGACATCATAACAAAGACAGTGTGGGATATTCCTTGTGATATGTTGCGTGTGATATGTGCGTGTGATAGTGAGGATGGAGGATCCTTGTGATATGTGAGAACGCTGTGCACAGAATGCACGGTGTTATTTCTGAGAACGGCGCTCACATTGAATGTGGTCTAACTCCTCACCGGGGAAGTTAATATAGTAAATAAGCATTAATAATTTAACTGTACGATTGTATGTGTTAGTATTTTTCTATTCTCACATTTCATACATTGTAAAACACCACAAAATGCCCTAGCGGCATAGAATGTCTTGGGTCTAAATTTTTTCTCAGAATCCTTTTTTCCGTGACTTGATTAGTCTAAATACCAAGTTTGGTGCCATTTCGGCTATTAGATCGCGCTACAGGGCGCTCCAAACACTGTCACTTTAATAAAGATCACTCTGTACTACTATAATCATAAAGCAATAAAAATAATTTATTGTTTTATTTCCCAAATTTGTGCTTATTGTTTACTAAATTATGATCGCCATAAAAAAATATTTACTCAATTTCGTCCGCGAAATTTTAACACAACAAAAAAATTTGCAAATGCGACAAATTTTTAAAATACTAGTTTTAATGGCTTATTCTGATAGAGTAAATTAAATATCCTGATGTTTAGTTTCTTATAACATGATAAATAATTAAAATGGTAGTTTTCATTATTTACAAACAAATCAAATATAATTATAAAATAAATTATTAAAATTAATATTTTAATTTATCATGTTCGCAAATTTTGATGATATTTAAAAGTAAGAATTGTAATAAAGATAAAAGGAAAATAATAGAAATATTTTATGCTTTGATTGATGATAATGTTATAAATAATTTGAAGAAAATAAAATAATTTTTCGAAACTATATTGTAAAATTTATGCTTTTCACGTGTTCATTTTGTGTCTAGGGTTGTCATGACTGTCAAAATGATAATTATATTATTTGTATAATAAGCCAATATAATTCTCAAAATTAAACTGAGCTTTATTCCTAGAGCGATATAAAAAATGCCCAAATAAAAGATATAAATGTAAACAAATTTTTTGGAAGCTAAATTTTCTGTCTTTATCCACATATATAATAAAATATACAAAAACAGCTTATTCTTATCAGAAGAAAACTACTGACTTGTACATAATCAAGCATTTTAAATGATAAAAATATTAATATAAAATTTAAAGTAATAAAAATTCGTTCCTTCTGAATCTTTATTAAACAAACTTGTAATCTAAGGATACTATATTAAAGTTTATAAATAGGAAATTGTAAAGGCTATTAACAAACGAAACCATTTAATTAACTGAAAAGTTAACATTGGGATAGCTAACAAGGTTTGAAATTTTTTTAATCTAAATGTTATAAAATTTCTATAAAAATTGCTTCTTATATCAAAAGCAGGTAAGCATTTCACATATAAAAAATATTTTGAAAGCAAAATTAATTATGCACATTCATAAGGAATTCTTTAATGAAAAATTTGAGTTATAAATAATAAATAAAAAATTCTATTTTATGAAATGGTAAGTTAGTTAGAAAATAATTTTTAATCTGATTTTTAACTGTAATTTCATATTTAAATTCAGAAGAACAACCTAATCAATGGTCCATTAAGACTAGTAGAAATCAATTTATTAATGTTAGCAAAATGTCCCAATAATTTCGAAGATATTAAATTTTTTAACTATATATACATATGAAATAAAATAATGTATCTGAAAATTTGTGAGAAACTATATTAAACTCTATAATGTACATTTTTATTCCTAATACGTTATTTTAGAAACATGTTTATTCCAAAATAAAAATATGTAACGCGTAAAAAAAAAAATTCAATGTTCCCAATACTTTTTCTGTAATATTTCAACTATGACTGATAAATCTGAAATTTCTTAGTATGATAAATAAATCTGAAATATCTTGAAATAATTTAAGCAATTTCAACACATTATAAGTGATTTTTTTTCTTAAGGAATGGCATGTTAAGATTAACATGAATTTTTCTTATTTAAAAAATAATTTACGTATACAATATTAAAATATGTTAAATAATATAAAAACAATAACACACACACAGTTAATCAGTATTCACTTACGTTATAATTCTTATGGCTGATGAAAAAATAAAACAATATTTTCACTAAATTAATTATTTTATTAAATACTCTGCTCTTTTGATGACCTACATTGATAAATGACACAAGCACGTAGCAATTGCCATTAAATGTTAATAAGTTTGTGTCGTAAAAATATGGAGTTTAAAATTAGGCTGTCATTTTAATGGTATTCAAGTAAGGCGTGAAATTTTACAGCAATCACTTTAATCCCTTTTCTCGCTAAAGTAAGAATTCATTATTCTCCAAACTGTTGAGATTAACCATTTTTTAACTATGCGGAAAAAATGTTAACCGTTCAAAATTAATACCAAACGATTTTAGAATATATTATCACAATACAATCAATAAATTGTTGTTAAAAGACTGTAAAAGTGGGAAAATATTTTATTCGTATTTCACAATTTAACATAAAGTTTTAAAGAAGAGATTAAATATTTAAAAAAATTAAGAAATTTACCCTTTTAAGCTATGGCAAAAATTTGCTCAATTCTTTTAATCGTTGCAAGCGATAATTAAAAGATGACTCACGGAAGAGCCCTAAACAGCAAGTAAGCCAAATAAACAAATAACAGTTTTAGGTTTCAAATAAAAACTCAATATTACTCAATGCGCGAGCTATAAGCCTATGAGCATAAATCTCCAAAACAGTTTTGTGTGTGTGTACTTATATTAGACAAGGAAGAATAAATATAACTGTTTTTATGTGACTTCCTAAAAATTATTTAACTATTTTTAAAATCTTATTATAAGTAAATTTAAATTTTGTATTTTTTTCTCACTCCTCTTTAGGTTCACCAACAATTTCATATACAGCTAGATTTTTATAAGCAAATGTTTGGAATAATAAAAATGCACAATTATAAGTTTGAAAACTCTTTTAAATGTTGAAATATAACTTATTCTAGAAGTATATGGTAGTTACTATTATTATAATTTTCGTTATTGCATATATAATTATTCCTACAAGAAAGATATAATGAGTTTCCTATGTTGTTATGGAAACCAAAAAGTAGCTGTGTGACAAATCTAATTAGTATTATAATTTTTTGCATAAATAAAACTAAAATTATTACAAATTTAATTATTATTACTCGTAATAAAAAAATGAGTTTTCATATGTTTTTACTCGAGTCACAACGAAGAAATATGAAATTGATTGAATAAACAAAGTAATATGTTGATTTTAATAATGTATTTCAAGTAATAAAATGAAAATACTAGAAATAAACATTAAAATTGTATTTAACAATATAAGAGAATATAAAGTATTTATTTAACAATATAAGAGAAGATTTACGATAATATTTGCGGAAGTTGTTTAAACTTATAAGAATGATACCATAAATTTCATTATGATTAATGTGTTTCCAATAATTTGAAAATATATTTTAATTCCACCATTTTTATTAAGAATACGAATAAAAAGGAAATATACTTCAATTGTTTACAATTTAAATTATCTCAGATAAAATGATATGGAATTTTTCAAACCTTTAAGAAATAAACTAGAATTAAAGTTGAATGGAAATTTAAAAGAAATATATTATAAATTAACAGTGCATTTAATTGTTTTGTATTAAAAATGTATTTTGTGTTATAATAATAACATTTATCTTTTTTTTAGAAATAACATTTATGTTTTTCTTTTGGTTACAAGGTTCACATCTGTTAATAATGTACTGTTTAAATCACCATGTAATTTATTCCTGTTACTTGTATAATGTTTTAAAGTATTTTATCTGTTCTGTTTGTTGCAGTAATTGATGGATTGCCTATTATTTAGATAAAATTAGGATTTAAAATATTCAATAAAATATTTATAAATATTGTCTAATCTTATCCAAATTTAAAATTCATACATAGTAATAAAATTGTTAGTCAAATTTTATGGAACAATGTGGATTTATAAACTATCAGAAAAGGTTTGTACAAAAAAATAAAGGATTGTTTATGCAAGCAATAGTTATCGAAACAGACATTTATATGAACAAACATTTATGTTATAAATACATGACTATTTACATAGATATTATTCATATAAAATAAAAAAAGAATATTTGTAATTGCAAAATAATTAATAACAAAATGGGGGAATTAAAAAAACAGGAAAAAGAAAAACAATTTAATGAAATATAAATATCTTATAATTTAAATGAAGCATTTTTAACGGATAATTTAATATTAATCCTTCGAATATAAAGTAAACATTATCATTATTGTAAGTAATAAAGAATTGTAATTAAAAACATTATTTTCTTAAAATAATGAAGAAAATAATTACAAATGGTGTTTTGTTATAAAAATAATAAACTCGCTTTTCAATTTATAATAATTCAGCATCGTGTACTTTGAAAAAAATACATTGAAATCGAAACATTAAACTTATTAGGCAACGGCAGAAAAGTTTTTTTATTGTTTACTCATTATTAATTAAATGAAAATTTAAATCTACCTATTTTTAATAAATTTGAGATTCAACAATATGCTTATCTCAATTTATTTTTCAACATTTTTGATTTTTAAGATTATAAATCAAGACTCTAATTTTTCCTGCCAAAAAAATTCTTGATGTCGAAATTAAAGTGAATTACATTGGATGTTAGATATTTTTTTCACAAACTTTAAAGCGAACGAATAATTCTCAAATTTGAAAGAGTTAAATTACACACCAAAAAGAAGAAATACTTCAAATTAATTTTTTGCGAACCTGATTAAATTAAATTCTCATTTCTCTTTTTGGCATTTGAAGGCAATTTTTTTATAAATAAAATGCTTTGTATTTTATAATTAAATTACATTTACCCTTGATCATTAAAACTTCAAATCGCTTAAGTTAGCCAATCAAAATCTTTTACATTTTATTAAAATTGCTAAAAAATGTATCAAAGTTTTAAATAATTAAATATCTTATATGTAAAACTTAATTAAGTCACTAGTTCAAAGAATTTATTATTTGCTAACATAAAAGTTTTCTGTGAAAATTTAATTCATAAATTTATTTTAGGTTGAAAGCTAAATTGACATAGCTTAATTAATTTCCATGAAAAATAAACTATATTTTTTCATTTTATATATCAATTAAATAAAATTAAATGTAATGTAATACTCAAACAAAAGCGTAAAATGTTTTAAAACAAAACAGTAAAATTAACCCTTTAGCATTTATAAAACATTAATGAATGATAACTCGAAACTAAAATTTCTTTTTGATCTTAAGAACATAACTGCGTCATACACATTTATAATTAATAATGAAGCAATTAAATTGAAATTACGTACATGTTAATGCAAAAAAAGTATGGATAGTTCATAGCTTAAAAGTTATTGAGATATCATCAATTACCTTATTTCATAATAATTATAAAATAATTTTTTCAACTGTCATTTTTTGCGTAATTTATTAAATTTTAATATTATAATAAATTAATGAATTCATTAGAGTTAATTTGTCATCAAATTACTGGATCATTATTCTTCCTTCCAACTTCTGTTCAGCAGGCGTAATCATGTGTGTGCAATAATTCTCCTTTTTGTAAGCGTGCATGCGTTCTTAGTTTACCATACCACTTGTTGAAAAATACCTATTTCATTTGTCCCTAAATAATAAATATTGAGCAACTTATAGTGTTGTTTATTTGCTATACCTAGAACTCTAATTCCTCTTTTCTGCCTCGCTGAGTGAATTGCGAACTGACTGAAATCTGTCTGCATTTTTAATTTTCCTCAAATTTTCATCACATTCTATACTTTATATAATCTTTTCGTAAGGTGGTGGTAGCCTAAAGGTTAATGCATTGGCCTTCCATCCGGAAAGACTGGTTCCATTCTCAATGCAGCTAAAGACCCACCGAATGCATGCGATATACGTGCTCTTTAAATCTGTGGAATGGAAAGGCCTGTGGTTGGTTGTTGAGAAGTTACCATGGGTGTAATGGTCTGGAGAAAATTTCCCCTCCCTCCCTGTCTAATTGAGGAAATGAATCCTCTGGTGGTGCCATCTATCGGAGGATTCTTAGAGCAAGGCCGTACTTTCACATTCGTGGTGCTCTGATTAAACGAAAGACGCAACCTTTCTGCTGACTTAATTGCTTTGCCGTCGGCAAACGAGCTTGATTTGTCCAAATGTCATAAGTAACAACAACAATATAATCCTTATTTTATTCTTTAGTGAAAATATTTTTAAAAATGAGTCAATAATAGTTAAAAAACAGAAAGATATTTTTTAATTGCAAAATTATCAAATCAGGTATTATCTTTTAATCTAACTGGTATTAATATATCTTTCAATTTAAGTGTATAATTGCTTTGTTCTTATTAAATATTATTAAACTTAAATAAATAATCAATTCATCTGATAATGTAAGTATACAATGAGAAGTAAGTATACCTAAAATAATTTTTAAAATTTTCCTTAATACTGTTTCAATTGTTTAAATTTAAATTATTCTTTCATTCTAATGTTTCTCCAGTAAATTCAGCTTATTCTCAAGAATTTCGCTAGGAAGTGTTTTTATTCGTATATTTCAGCAAGATAGCAATGAAACACTTTCTGAGGAAAATAGATTGACAAGTCGCAAGGAAGGAAACCCAGAAAACTTTAAATTACCAACACGACAGATATGCATACAAAAGGCAAAAGCCCATTGTCTATCGTACCCATCCCTCCTTATTTAACAGTATCGGAACCGTTAGCACATGCTCCAAAGATGCTATCTTATAACTGGTCTACTGTGAGCCAAGAAATAGATAATTGTAGTTATTGTTTGTATTGAAATGGTTGATCCTAAATTCTGTTTTCGCTTTCATTATCAAAATTAGCAAACTAGGATGGAATACAAACATCCTGATAGAACACAACACCTCTTCTGTTGCCCAATTCTGATCATTTCTGGTCAATCACTAGCTTCAAATGGTCCAGTTGTTGACAGTGGAGATCTGAATTTAGTTTTTGGTCATACGGAAGCAACTCATAATAAATTATTCCTTTCCAGTTCCTCCAAATATACAGTAGAGCCTTCCTGGCAGTTAGTCCTGGTTTGGCCACCGTTTGAGTTGATTCACCGCTCTTTGACCTCAATCGTTTTCGCACACTATTGTCGTATGTGACCCATTTCTTATTCACAGTCACCATTCTTTTAAGAAATGGGTCGATTTAATTCCGTTTAGCCAAAGCTTCGCAGATGGAAATTCACTCTCTCATGTTCTTTGGTGTTAATTGGTGTGGCACCCAAACATTGAGCTTCTTTTGTAATTCAACTTTGTGCAAATGTTTAAAATTGTTTTTTGGCTGATCTTTAGCTCCTTAGCGATGCTAAGAGTACTAATACGCCGGTCAACTTCAATTATTTCTGTGATTTTATTGACATTTTCGATGAAGGGCCTGTCTGTGCGAGGTGCATCTTTAACATTACAACGGAATTGACGAAACCAGAATTACGCGTAATTAGCTGTTACAGTATCGGCACCACAAACACCATTCACAGTTTCAGCCACTGGCTTGCATTTTCGCCTTTATCAAAGAAAAACTGTAAAATATACCAAATTTTCTCTTTGTTGATTTTCATTTTTTTCACACCTATAACTCACAACTGAATGGACCAGACAAAAAATCAAAAGAGCTTTTCTAGTGTGAAATGTTATCTTAATAACGAGTATAAATTTGAAATTGTTTGATCGACACTTTAATAGATATCGATCACTACAGCCATCTACCGAAAAAATAATGGATTTAATCTTAAGAATTTAGAGAGTTTTTCCTCTTTCAACACATAAATGAAACCTATTATCTCCCAGAAAACAATATGAAACGGATACCTTGAAGTGACTTAGAATTGTTTTTAATAACTTTGATAAATCATTTTTAAATTGTATTAATAAATCTATTTCATTGAACAAAAACATAATATAAATTTTTTATCATTGAACAAAAATATTAATATTTTGTAATATTAATTGAGTTACATAAATCAGTTCTAATTTTGCTCTAACGTGGTAATTATCATTTCAGTTTGCAAATATTGCTCTCATTTCATTTCCAATAATATAACTTCAATATCGATTATTTGAAATAAATACTTTAAAATATGAAATCAAGAGGGAAAAAGCTTATCCAATAATCTTTAAATTAAAGCAAAATATATTTTGAAATAAAAAGTTTTTTACAAGAAGTATATAAACTCCTTAAAACAATATATAATAAAACATTACATAACTGATCTTTCATATTTTAGAGTATAAAAAGCTTCTCTGTTTTATCGCATTTAAGGAGCATCCAAAAGAAATATTTTTGTCGGTAAGCTATTAAAATGGTAACATATTGATACTGAGTTTATCGGAGTTCAAATTTATCAGAGTTGGGAAGCGTGGGATATCTGTTGTATTCCCCTAAAAAGATCATTACCGAAGTTACATAAAGGAGTACTTTATTTTCCCTGTATCTTACTACCATTTTATAGCTCCAGAGCTTTATGATTTTCTCAACCGTAAATGAACTCTTATCGATGCAAACACTAACACACTAGTTTTTCATTTTTTGATGAGTAACATTTCCTTGCTTCATTCTTATTTTATTTTGCCTGTAGGTAATAAAACCGCTTCTTATTTAGAAACATGATACTGTAAATCTCACAATAATGGTAGAAATATTCAATTTATACTGTATAACTCATTTTTCAATGAAATTAAAAAAAATTTACTTACAATTTCTATTTCTGTAATTTGAAAGGACTATTTAACATAGCCTAGCTTATATTATAGTTTTATACTTTTGAACCGCTGGTCAAAAGTGAAATTGGCATTTGAGTTTATCACAATGCTACACATATTTCGACAGTAAAATAGCAACTACTGTTAATTGCATCAGCAGAACTAATTTTTTTAGTTCTACGAGGGTTACTCTGAAATTTTTGAGATAGGCGCAGAGGAGAAATTACAAAATAAAAATAACTGTTTAATTTTAAAGTACAAAGTATTTTAACACAGAAGACAATGTTTTACTGACTTACTTCAACTTGTTTAGCGTGGAATAAATTTTAAACAGAAGAGAAAATGGAGTTGACGCGAGAACATTTTCGCGCTATGATTTTCTACGATTTCAAAGCAGGATTCAATCAAGAAGAATGCATTCAACGGTTGCAATTAGCATTTGGTGATGAATCTCCAGCTCGTGCTACTGTATTCAGATGGTTTAGAGAATTTAGAAGAGGTCGCAATTTTCTTCAGGATGAAGAACACACAGGAAGGCCACCGTCGGCAGTAATCCCGGATAATGTGTCTGCCATACGAAAAATGTTAATGGATGATAATCGCTGTACCTAACAAATGATACAGAAGGAACTTAACATTGGATCCTCAGCCATACACAAAATCATTCATGAAGAATTACATATGAAAAAAGTAGTTTGCCGTTGGGTTCCCTATAATCTAACTGAGCATCAAAAAGGGGAGCGTGTCAGAATCAGTATAAGAAACTGCTTAATATGCTGAATGATGGTGGCCACCGCATCATTTCTAAAATTGTAACAGGTGATGAAACGTACATACCGTTTTTCGACGTTGCAACACGTCAAGAAACCAAAGTATGGGTCTTTGAAGATGATCCCACGCCGACAATGGTGAAAAAACAACGCGCACTGAAAAAAGTGATGTATGCCGTTTTCTTCAGAAGTACGGGATTGGTCAAAGCCATCAAGCTGGAAGGACAGAAGACAGTAACAGCAAACTGGTATACCACTAAATGTCTTCCAGAAATTCTACAAGAACTGAATGTTAGGGGACTAATGCTTCACCATGACAATGCATCTTCACATACAGCCGGATTAGCAGTTGAGTTTCTTAAACAAAAACAAATTAAAGTGATCGAACATCCGCCGTATTTACCTGATCTAGCTATATGTGACTTTTGGTTATTCTTTAATCTAAGAAAAGAACGTGCGTGGACGTCGTTTTCATTCAGAAGAAGAAATTGATGTGGCTATAAATGCATTTTTTTCATCTGTTCGAAGAAATGAATGGCTTGAGTCATTTAATCTGTGGAAAATTCGTCTACAAAAGTGCATTGATGCTGGAGGAGACTACTTTGAACGCACCTATTTTAAACTAGTTTGTAAAGTATAACTTTAAAAACCTAGTTGTATCTCAAAAATTTCAGAGTGACCCTCGTATGTCCTTTATTCTACCTTCTTGTCTTAAAGCGCATAAATAAGAATAATGCAAACCAAAAAATACATTCACCTAAATAAGTGAATATTTAATTTACTTTATGCAAATCAACATCCAAACTATTATTTCTATCTCTCAACATCAGGAAATTGAGTGAATATACCCTTCAATCAGAATGTATTATCACTATGAGAAATGCATGGACATCGATGCAGGGACACATTTTGATTTTAAAATGTGAAAAAAAAAAGTAGTTTGATGGAAAATATTTTTTAAACCATTCGTTGATTACAAACAGCAAGCCTTCAAATTTTGTAACTTTTATAACTTGAGAAGTTAAGGAGAAGACGCGCTGGCAGAATAAATAGTTAATACTTGTATCAGAAGTACTTGTATCTGTTTCACCTAACTAAAATGAGGTAAAACGGTTTTTTGACAACAATTTAATTATTTGATGAAAAGAATATCAAATTACTTTTATTTATTCTCACAAGTCATTTGATGTCCAATAATTAAAAGGATTTACTATTAATACTAAGTAGATATTAGTGAATCCCAAGCTTTTGTTTACTTTTGATTATTACACAATCAGAATGATTAATATATTAAAGAACAAGTGTAATTTTAAAACAGTAGAAACTTTTAAAGATGCTTATTTTTGGTAACAAGACCTAGATTACTTGTGTGCTTAATAACAATTGTAAGAGAAATCTTATTAAGATTGAGCTTCTAATTCTATTGTCTAGTATAAAAACGTATGTTAATTCAGAACTGAGCTTCATGGATAAAAATTACTGGCCATCTGCATATTAAAATCAAATAAAAGAAGTAAGTTTTAAAAGTGATGAAAATATGAAATTTTATGATACGAGGTTCATACTGAAATTTTTCAGGCACTTCTAAACTTTTAAAATGAAACTATGAGTGTTCATATTAAGCATTAATGCACGCCTGTAAGCGAATATTTTAACATGCAAATATTTCAAGCTGTTCCTTTATTTGCAATAAATGAAAAGATGTATAACTTTATCAATCTCATCTCTGAAATAAAGATGATTTTTGCGCCAGATTAAAAAAATTGGCAAAAATCACATATAGCTATCTCAAGGAAATAAGGTAAATGTTCTATGATCCACCTTATTCACCTGAGTTAGCTATATGTGACGTTCGATGTGTTTTTGTTCATGAAACTGAGCTATCTCAATTTTGCTGAATGAGAGGGTGATCAATCAAGGGAGAGAATTTGTCCTCTATTATTCAACGCAGATTATATCTCACATGAGATAACAAACTTTATATGATTTCAAGAGAGGATATAGAATCCATTATTATTTATCAAATACCTATGAAAACTATTACAATAAAGAGAAATGTATAAATGAATGGTACACATCCTTTTAGGTGAACGATTTTTTCTCATGAAACCGTACAAACTCACAGATACCATCTTTTGGACCTATGAGTTTTTTCATGGATGATTATCTTCAAAAGCAATTATTTCTATGCATACAACGATTAATTCGATCACTGGATTTAATACCACCAGGCATAGATACGATATATTAGGAAATCATATAATTATTCCCACTGATCATTCTAAAACCCATACCCGCGGTCACAATTGCTTTTCAAGAATATGCCTTTCTATCAAACTGATGAACCACTTAATAGACTGCATTCTAATTGCTGTACATGGTGTATTGTTTCTTTCAAGATATGTTGTTTCTTTTCTTACATATTGAAATTACATTTCTTAAATCATGTAGGCACAATAGATTAATTTCATTTCATACTAGCTAATTTCTGAAACATCTCAGTCCTATTATGCAGTTTTCTCAAGTAATTTCATAAATAATCACATTGCATATTATAGTTCAATTTCTCAAAATTTACTTTACTTTCTCTAAGGTTTATAAATAATAAATTGATAAATTATCAAACTTTGATTTGTAAATTTATTTTAATTTTTAAAAGCTTGTGTGAGTACATTATGTATTAGCGCTGAATTATATTTATAATTTCATTTTATTTCTAAGAAAAAATATGACCTCTTTCTCTTTTTCTCTCAATATTAAAATGTTGAAAACAATGATTTTAATTTGCATTTTCAAACATCTATATACTCTTTGCTTACATGAATTTTTATATTTCACTCAAACATTTCAAATCCTTTAATTTTGCCAAAATCTTACAAACACTTTAAAGAAAAATCTTCGAAGTTAATTATACTAAAAGTTTATTAATATTATAGAAATTTATATATTAGTCTGAAATAACCTGTAATTGTAAAATTACACTGAATAATTTAAGTATAAATATTATGCTTAAAATATTTACAATTTATTTTAAAGAATTTGGATAAATGTCTGAAATAAGCGTACAAAACATGCTTTACTTCCTTCATGTCCTTAAGCGCGATACAATTTAAATATTACTAAACTATTTAATAATGTGTTATGTAATATATATAAAACAGGGTGTGTGTGTACAGCTGTTTGAAACAGAGATCTTCCTTTTAAAAACATTCTAAATATGTCGTTATGCTTCTAATAATGAGGCGCTTGTCAGCCGAAAACAATCCATCTTTCTGGATATGCGTTTGTAATGATTCCACACGGATACAGATGTCTTTCCCAGCATCCATCAATCTTGTCTGACTGATGCCACAGATCAGGTTGTAATTTGAATATGAAGCTGACAAGGCTGATGTGGAGAGAACGAATAAATCTAAGAGCCACAGAACCAGCCAATCAGCATCAAGAGTGCGCAGAATACGTGAGCGTCTGTGTGAATGAACTTCACACCGCTTAATTGCCACTCAGAAAGAATTAATTTTTGCCACTCTTGCGGATGTATTACACTAAAGTGGTTATGACAGTAATCGTCCCCCAAAAAATAATTCTGACACAAAAATGCAGCCATTCCTGTAGTCCTGTGGTCAAGTAATGTGACCGCAGGTGTCAAGCTTGATTTACGATTCGCTTCTTCCTTCGATTCGGCTACTTCTTTTTAATTTCTGTGTCCTTCGGGCAGTTTATGAAATCATATTTCTTCCGTAAAAAGAAAACTAAATCGTATTTAACAACCGGTTTCAAAGCTTAGCTAGACGATAAATATTTTCGAGCTGTTGATTTTGAATAAAAATAGCGCAATATATTAACAGCGTCTCAAGTGCAAGTAATTATGCGGTATGAAAAATTTTAATTCGTTTTTTAATGTTTTACAAGATTTA
The DNA here is from genome assembly GCA_037975125.1 of Latrodectus hesperus. NCBI lineage: Eukaryota > Metazoa > Arthropoda > Arachnida > Araneae > Theridiidae > Latrodectus > Latrodectus hesperus. The sequence continues at coordinate 119,975,529 of CM075852.1, forward strand.
TATTTCTGCACTAATTAGAAGAGTCCTCCATTAACTATATCTTGGAAATAATTAAGTTCATAAAATATGAATGATGAATAGCACTTAAATAAGCTATAATGCTCTGCTAGAAAATTGCCAAAAAGATGAAGTTCGGTCTTTGAAGGTAAAATGGTTTTTTGTTAAGATTTTATGACATCTTTTGTGAAAAAATGCTCGCTTTTTAATTAAAATAAATTTATGCTTTTAAGTAATAGCTTTTAAACCAAAATATGTATTTAATTAAATTTTATAAAATTTACATTTTTACCATGAAATTTATTAAAAATTATTTAAAACTCTGCTGCAGACAGAGGAAATCAAGCTAAACATAAATTTTATTTTTATTTCTATTCATAAATTTTGGAAAAAAACTATTTGAAATCTCTTACGGCTTTTTTCTTTTATTTATATATAATCTAATTAAATTTTACTAAAATATAAAGTCTCTTTCTACAATTATCAAATTCCTTATTCTTTTCTAAAACAAAACTTTAAAATTTCTAAGAGTTTAAATATAGTGTGCTTTTATCAACGTCAGAAAAAAAACTCAAATTATATGCTCATTGCGAATGATAAGTTAGCAGTTGCATATTTCCCACCTGTGATGAAAAGGAAAAAATGATATATATCTTCTTGACAATTCGTAGTATCAACTTTGTTTTAATATTCTCGTATGAGATGATGAGATATCCACTATATCTTATGCTCTAAAGCCTATGAATCATACATTAATGTTCTAAACTGCAATTAAAATGAAACTTAATGTATTGAGTATAGAGGCCAAACTGCAAGTTTGTTACTAAATTGGGTTGTAAATTCGTAAAAGTAAGGATTGAAGTGAGACACTGGGCGGTGGCTTCTTCATGCAAGATTCATATGATAGGTTGTTTGGTAAGTAGGAATAGACTGCAATAAAACGAGAAAATTCGCTCCAATTTTAACATTATACTTTGAATGGTTCTAATCATAATAAAATAATCTAACAATAGATAACGATCAACATGAACATCACCAAAAAACAATGTTTAACTTGAATATTTTTCTTCGTGTTTATCTTAGAATATTATGCATGAAAGGATATAAGATACGCCTACTCAATTCGAGTGTTGAAAAGGGTTTCTTTAGTAAAAATGGTTTCATCAGTTTGATCTAATTCGCAAAATCTGTGGCTGGTGTATGTAGTAATCAACATTAAAAATCATCATATTTCGCAGAAAGAAGGGTAATATTCCAGCTTATGTTTCCTTGTTATTAAGAGTGGAATGTAAAAGTGACTGAAAGATGAATGCTGTTCACATTGATGTGTATTGTTGATCTAAACGTGGCCTGGTTTAAGGTTGGTTGGTTGGGTTTTATGGCGCAAGGTCCATCTGGTTTAAGGACTACATCTTTGAAGTGGAATGTTATGCATTCGAATCCCATCACTAGTGAATAACGAGAGACCTGTTGCACTTCTGCTTTCTACATGCACATCTATCACAGTGGATTCTTCTTTTGAGACTCGTGGATATTGCCGATTATATGTGAAGAGTCCTCTGCGAAAATGTAAATGAGGCACATGTTTAAATGCCTTATAAAATCTTTGGCTATTAGGCTGTTAGCTTCGCAGCATCAAATCATTCCTCTCAGGATTCCTGTGCTTTAGTATAGCTTATAATATTCCTAACTCTGTGTATTAAATTTCAATTTTAGTTACGATTTAAATCCTATATAACACACTTTATTCAAAATATTAATAAAAGAAATTAATATCAACTTACGAAGACCAATCATCAGTAGAAAAGCTCAAGACTATTCAAAGTTTTTTTAGTATCCATAGGAAATTTCCTTCTTGAAGTCTTTCCATAAATATAAAGCCTTATTTCTTACTTATAGATAAAAGGCCAAAAATATTTCACACCTCATTCCATTCATGTAGAAACACACTAAATATCTCCCGGCGTGGGATGACCGTAGCCTAATAGTAGAACAGTCATCTTTTTATAATGAAAGATTACGGAATCAATCTCAGCCATTGGTAAACAATGGATGAGAGATGTTACTTTTTTCTATTTGCATGTACATCTGACATGCCAAAGAATTTTCCAGCTATCTCCCTCGAAATGCCTAAGTATGACCAACACTGTATGAAAAGTCCTGCTGAAAAACAAATATCTCACAACAGCCTTTGGCTTTTAACACTGTTCGTGACATGTTATTAAGCAACTCTCCAGTAATTAAATATGTGAAAGGATCATATTTAGGACTTAAACTTTGAACGGCGTATCTTATCACTAGACAACAAATAATACCTTATTCTATATCATTTCATTATATTTGTGACTTTGTTATACTAAAATAGCTTGAATTGGTTGCATTGTGCATTTTACTTATTCTTATATTCCTATTATGCAGACCGATTGGCTGAGTGGTTAGCGTTTCTGACTCCTGAGATGTTGGTCTCGGGTTCGAATCCCGGTTCGGGCATGGATGTTTCTTTCCTTCTCTGTATTTCTTTGTTATTTCTTCTGTGATGATGTATGAATGTGGCCCACCCTATGAACGGGTTTGTGGTGGTATGGCGCGGGTAACGCTACTCACCTCCGTGACTTGGTTCACAGGTGCCAGCTGGGTAACGACAAATGAGTAGCAGTCTCTGGCCTTGTTGTGACATAGGGTTATACCCTCTTGTGCCCGCCATTGGAAAAAATATTCCTATTATGGAAATTCTTAGACAAAAGTTTTTAATATCATTTCGTAAAGAATGTTAATGTATGAATAGCGCATTCCACTCTATGTAGTACATGCCTTTTAGTAAAAGCATTAATATATTTCATTTGATTTATTTTAGATCTTTTTAAATTAATTACAAGAAACCTGATACTTTTATCGATTTAGGTCAGTGGCAATGTAAGTATTCCGTGGCTTGCCATAAGTTCAATAAATCCACAGTTTGACTGATTACGAAAAATAAGCACTAAAATGTGTTATGGGCCTTAACTGATATCAATTAAAAAGAAAAGTAATATGGTAAATTTTATGTGAATAAATTTAAAATAAAATCTTCAACTATCAGCTCATATTATTATTCGCAATAACTGCTCTCTGCCTCAACATCCCCATCTTAAATGACACAGATAGCAATAAGATACAGATTTCATAAGATTCTGCATTCAAAACCCCCACACAGAAGGAATATTCTCTAATCTACATAAGGAAATTTTTGACTGTCAAAAACTTAGAACTATGTTTGATCAGAGCTACCACAGCAATTTAATAAAATGATGGAAAAAATCTGACTTTAACTTAAATTAAGAAAAGCGTATCGGACTTCTTATAAATGAATCCAAATGACAAAACATCTAATTTGAACCAGCTCTCGTAAGCCCTGGTGTTATGCGACCCTGCCTAGGGTTATTTGGCACTGCGGTAATGGTATCTTAACGGAGCCTCTAGTTGCCTGGCGAATTTCTAGAGCTTTTTTGCCTTGCCCAGTAACTCAGGGAATGCTGGGTGGACTGTTATATTACTTGAACTTATTAATTGTTATCTTGTGGCTGAAAAGACACAAGAAATAACAAACCATTCTGCATTTGTAGGTGAAGCCTCTGAAGCAGACCTTGCTGAAAAAGACAAGGGAACTCAGAGGTAATCTAGTGAAGGGGCAGCAATGAATCCTTCACAGGAGGTATTTGTGACCTCCAAACCACATTCTTCTGGTGAAAGTCAGGAAGCTATCGCTAGTATGACTGACTCTCTGACCAGAATCATCAATGGATCATCTGCGAGGATTGCTTCTGAAATTCTAAGAGGCTCTAGGCAGAAGATACGTTTAATCGTAGGCTTCATAACTGGGCACTACTATTTCAGAAAACATCTCCATAAAATGGGACTGTTTCAGCAAGACTGTTGCAGGAAATGTCATATGCAAGAGGAAACGGCCAAGCATATCATTTACGAATGTGAGGCCCTTGCCCTCCCTAGATTAACTTCTTTAGGCATCATCCATACTAGAGAGTTACACTTAAACTCCATTAAAGGGTTATCGGACTTTATTGATAAAGTGGGTGACACGAGCAACTGGAACTAGGAAACATTGGGTTTGGAGTTAATGGTACAAAATGCTGATAAAAGCAGAGGTGTCCAATGACATACAAACCCAACTCTAAGAAGAAGAAAAAAGAAGAAGTACTTTTAGTTAAGTACCTACTCTTCCATCAGGACATAACTATATTAAAGGTAGTAAAAGAGGAGAATTATGAGTAAAGAAAAAGGAATGTGTAGCCCTAGGAATAGTCTTTTTTGTTGCATCAAAGAGTAAAATCTTAAAAGAATGCCAGTTTAACTCAAGATTAGGTGCACAAGGATTGGAATCAATCATTGAGTTTACAACGAAAGTTTGCCGCTACGCCTTGCCAAGGTTACAGTATTTTTTACTGTTACGGTTCTTATCGTATGGACTTATTGCGGCACTGGCTTAATAACGAGTTTTAAGAAACACAGTCCGTTTGACCGCAATGAGTATAGCAATTTACTTGACCCTACCAAAAAACAGTGCTTCTTGAAGCAATGCATTGATCTCTCAGTGGGTCTTCCAGGGGTTAGTTTCCATACTGATCTACTATCTAAGATCTCAAAGAAAAATGACGCTCTGATTTGACTTCGGCAATTTGACCTTAAATTATAAATAACATTTTGAAACTGAACTACGATAATGTATACGGATGATAGCAAAGATGAGGAATACCGCGCTGATAGTGGTGTACTTATCAAACATGCCAATTGAATTGTCAAAATAAAGAAAAGAAATCTTGATTTTAGCTCAGATTTTAAAAGTGAACTTGTTGTCATCGATGAGGGGCTGAGCTATGCAAACGTGTTCTTTAGACCCTAAGGCCATCTGAATTCTGATTGATAGTCGTAAGCCATTCAATATTTGTAAAAATGGTGTAACGTTGATGACAAAACTGAAACTTCAATTCTCATTAAAACAAAACAAATCTCGTTCTATTGTGATGTGCATATTCAATGAATTCATTTATATGTAGACATTTGAAGTAATGAAGAAGCGAATATCTTGGCGGAAATGGGTACGAGGACATTATGACTATTTCTAATTGTCTGACTTATCTTGAGCTGTATTCTGTTAGAAAACATACTGATAAAATGATTTGGCTTGTACCTCCGGCGAATTCTTGATACCATGTTAAATCCCCTGGTGGATCCCTGTCTAAGAACTGAGACAGATACATCCAGACATCTATTTCCTGCTTTCTTAGTGGCCATCTAAGAAACATTGTCTTTCAAAGTAGTCAAAAGAACATACAACCAATTTGTAAAAATCGATAAAGCACGCTTTAATACATCATTAACTAAACTAAACTTGTGTCTCGACAGCCCAGGTGTGCCATGGCCTACAGTGCCCTTATCTGTTTTCCTAACCGAGGGCCCTGAGGTGCTAAGCATTTGTCCCGGTTAGACGATTTGCCTAACGTGAAACCCGCAGTGTTTAGTTTCCAAGCACTCTTGGTATTCAGTTTATCGAGCCATTGAACGGATAAAAGTCTGAATCGACTTTGTCCAGTCCGAGAATCGATTAATATAACATTACAAAATCTAATTTAACCATAAATTTAAACATTATCACAGAAATGACTTTTTAATGTTGGTTTAAGCAACAAGCATTAATCATCACTACATACTAAACTAATTAAAAAAATTTTTGTAGGGGAGAAAATTCATAGTTTCACATTCTGGTAGCTTACGTTTAATATAGGGTTTGTTATAATTCATCTTATAAAATTCATATACATGTTTTCTTAAATTCATGTTATCAAACTTATACATTGATAATTTAAAAGAAAAATGATTAGATTTAAAAGGAATAAAAACATTCAAATTTGCTTAAAGTTTTACCGGAAAAAATTTTATATTGAAAAAAAAAGAAATTTGATTCACACCATGAAATAATATTTTGAGAAAAATATCAATGTGCCTGGGGAACTTTAGTACGTGCCCATATCAAGCACAAAAAACATGTTTACAATCATTGGCATTAAAGAATCGAGCTTGTTCAGTTTCATAAATCTCATGCAAATAATGTTTATCCTATAGCCGAACTTATTCTGAGAAGACACTATTTTCTTTATTTCTGTCTATTAAATTCACATTTTTATATATTAGTATTTTATATAACAGTATTCACAATTTTATAAATAATTCTTTTGGTGAATTTTCAATGATTTTTCCTTTACAAGTGTTGTTTCAGTGATAAACTAAAGAAAACATTTCTCACTCAAATGTTTTGATTTTTCGTAACCAAACATCATGATTTAGAAATATGTCAAAGCTTTCATAATATATCTTTCATCGACTTGTGACAAGTCTTGAAAAATTATAAAAATATTTTCGTAGGAAATAAATATAAATTAATTTGATCTGACATGATTTATATTTAAGTTTTATTCATAAATAAAACTTTGACATAAATTCTAAAAAACACAATATTTCAGCAATCTTGAATAATCAATTCTTTATAAAAATATATATAGCATTCTTTCTTTATAAAATTCTTTATGAAATATATATAACAAATCATTTAATATGCATCATAGCATTGTTTTTAAATACAGATATTTTGTCGATTTTTAGAAAAAAATGATCTTATAGTTCATAAAACTGTAAGAATAACATTTTGATATTTGGTATTGCATTCTTGTTTTATTATCATTTTTTAAATGAAACTTTACTTTCTGATGGTTAATTTATCAAAATTAATTTATCAATTTTATTCAGCTAAAAATTACGAATTGAATAAAACCCCTCAATCAAATTAAATAAACTGGAGAGTATTCAAAACTTGAATTAAACTTTAGATAGCATGCATTTCATATGAAAAGGAAATTAATCATAAATTTAAAAAAACAGTAAACATTCCTTATTACAGATTAATATAGCTGTTGTTAATGTCGCTAAAAATATACACTAAGCTAAAAAAAGAAAATTTATTAAAAATAAGGATTTATCCATTTTCGAAATTTTCGTGGTATGGATGCAGTTCAGATGTTCATCCAGAAAAGTTTTCATGAAATCATTTCTATTGATTGCATTTATGAAATTCAAATAAAAATTAATTTTCTAAAGTAAAATATTACAAATAAAAATTATTCTGGTTAGTTAGTTAACATAAAATTATATTTTATTAAATTCTAAAGGTTTCTATTATTTATCTTTAAGCCTTGCTGGAACTTAAATATCTAGCACTCTGTTTTTCAGTTCAACAGATCATTAATTTGACTTGCATCTCGGGTGATGAAATTTATAGTATAGTTTGGAATTCCCTTTGAGCTGTGTGTATTGGTGCTTCATCAATTTAGTTCTCGTGTGCAAAAAGTGACCGTAAAATAACAAAATAATCAAACCAAAACTGCATCCTTAAAATATGAGAAATCACCAGAATTTCAACTTAAAATCACTACGGAAAAAATTTCTTCCATTATTTTTCCATTCGAATCAAATTACAAAAAGAAAAAAAAAACTTCATAATGGTACCATCATTCAATTTAAGAAGAAAAAAGTAAAATTCTGTGATCTGAAGTAAAATATATCTTGAATGTAATCTTTCAAATAAAAAATGGACAATCTTCTCGGGTAAAAATCCAGTAATTCAGATGTATGCTTTGAACTAAAATCAATTGCTGACACAATGGAATATGAAATAAAAGTTTATCGATGTGCATCCAAGCTCAAAAGCCTTCGAACGGTTTCCAATATCAGATAACATGGAGAAACGTAAACAATATGGTTCCTTCTTCCCTCTGATCTCACTACATTTTTTCCCTCTGACTTCGACAACAAAAGGAAATATATAGAGATTTTATGTGATATATTGTCGTCGGCATTCGTCCACAAATCTAATTACTTTTTCCTAAGGCATCTTTAGGGAATACGATGAAGAAAATTATCGATTGGAATTTTTTTTTTTTACCGTACGTTGAAATGAAGTTTCCGGCGATAAATCTGCTTCAACGACATCGATTCATTCTAAAGCTTTCGTGTTTACAGGAGTGAGGAAAATTCGAAGGTGAGATTTTTAAGAACAAATAGAGAGATGATTGTTCCACGTTTTTTCCGATTCTCCAGGTTAGATTTTGGCAAATATTGATCTTAAAGAACACTGAAACAAAAATTTTGAACATTTTCTTTATTTCATCGCTTAGCCTTTATCTGACATTAAAGTGATTGAATAGCAGATAAAAGTTTGAATCTCGGGAATACGAACAGTGCACCATGTGATTTTAACTTTTTAGAATTTGATTGATGATGTGACAAAAATAAAAGATATTTCCAAATGTATTTGCGCCAATAAAAAGAATAAAATTCCATATGATGAAGTAATAGTTTACGATTTCCTAACAAAAGAACACACTATATAGTTAACAATACAAAATGTCTTCTCACCTTTAATTAATAATTCTGCAAAATGATTTACAACATAAAATTTATGTGTTTTTTATGAAAAATACAATAGAAATATCTGTATTGTTTATGCTACTACACGGTATACTATAATACTAACCATAAGCCAAATTATTTACTAAGATTTTTGTATTTTTGTGAATACACAGAGTAAAATTTCATGCTATACTATAAATTAAAAGTAAAGTTTGAACTTATTTTTCAATTGATTATTTTTATGTATTTTTGTTCTGTTTTAAATTTTTTATTTAGATTTGCAACTTCCTATATAAGTACTGAAGAATGTACAGATACTAGGAAACATTTACGTTTATGCAAATCAAGTAACTTAATCGAATAGATCATTCAAATGACTTAAAACATTCGTCATAAAAGGAAATCATGAAAAAATCACCTTTGACCTGTGGTAATCTGGCAGGAAAAGACATTCATTTCCGTGTATTGAAGGTGGTGGTTTTGGAAATTGATTCTACAGAAAATCATTAGGATTGGAGAAGTTGTGCCGATTAAACTTGCTTCAAGTTTAATATTTTCTCCTGAATTGGTGTTGAAATTCCTAGAAGAGGGTAAAAGAGGAATAAACTTCAACGCGTGCAAGAAATTCAAATAAACGAAGAAATTAATTCGTTATATATTTTGTCACTTTGATGGTTTAATTTAGTTTATTCTGATATATTTCAAGCACTTATTAGTGCCGATCAAAGCCACTGAACACAGCGAATCGCCTTGTAATTAACAACCATAATCATGTAAAAAGGTCGATGTCTAAACTGGTACTCTCCTTATCAATATGTGTTATTGTTATTCCTTTAAATAATTAATGGAGCCAAAGTATTAAATTTTCATTGTGGACTTATAATTTATTACAACAATATTTTAATTAAGAGCATTTATACTGTACTATGAGACCATTTCCCTTTGTATTTTATTAAACGTACAAAAATAAATGAAACTAAACATGCAACATACCTAAAATTAGAAGAATATTTCTCAATACAAGGAAATTTTTTTAAATATATATTTTATTGAAAATTTAATAAATTTCTATTATTGCTTATTCAATTATTTCCATTGAATATATTTTAATCAATATACAATTTGTATTTTTTTAATTAACTTCATATATTCCTTTAAAAAATTTTTTTGAAATCACACACTTATTAAGTTTTAAAGTAAATAATTCAATAAATAATAAAACATCATAATATATAACAAAATTTTTCATTGATTTCATGACAAAAGCAATTTAACTGATTTTTACATAAGAAATATACTAAAGAATATTGTAAAAAAATTTTATTAGGTTTGTAATTATTTCTATCTAATTCAACGAAATGTACTTTGCTGTAAAAACGTTATGAAACTTCAACTGAAAATGTTTTAGACTATTACATCTAAGTAATTATTATATGTTGAATATTATGTAATTATTAGGTTTGAAAATAGTTTTCTTAAGAATACAATAATCTTATAATGAGAATATAAGTAGCATACTTTATGCAAAATCTAATTATGACTTTTCTGTATTTAAAAAAAATCAACATAAAAATTTATGAAACTACAAATTTCTTTTAAAAATATTCTAAGTGAAGCTTGATTATAATATATTATTTTCTTCAAATATATCGTTAACTTAATTTTTTAAAATGTACTTCATGGATTCATTAATTTTAAAAATTCACAATTCTCTTTATTGTTTAATTACATGTGAAAGCTTTCTATATGAATATTATATAATGAAACCTTTATTTTATCATCAACCCAATTGCTGTCCACAGCTGAATTTAAAACAGCTGCACGTTCCGTAATGAAAATTATATCAAGATGTTGAGCTCTAGCTTACAAAAACACAACCTTTGCTTCATTTAGAAATTATTATTGCAACATTTAAACTCTAATTAACACTGACATGAACTTGCTGTAAAGTTTCATATGCTGGGATGCAAGCTGTAACGGAACCTTGATCGCTTCAACAACGGAGGTGGGGTTTTTTTTATCCACTGATACTTTTTTTTAAAAAAATTCTCATAAGCACATAAGCTCTTGGGGTAACGAAAAATATGTACGATATAAAATTTTCGCTTTCTTTTCAATACTTATGGTGTAATTTTTGTAAAAAAATATTGATATTTACATTTTTTATTTTTAAAAAATATCGTTCACCTACCACAGTGAACGTATTTTCGGTTTTCCTAGCACTCCTTTGATCATAAAAGCTTTAGAACACTAATGAAAAGAGCCCTGTCTTCAATATCTAAGAACATTTTTCTAATCAAACTTTTCAAATGTTCCATACTTCATTTGTCTACGATCTGATCTATAAATGAAGACTCTTTCCTTGATGTCAAAAAGGGTAATAAATAAAGCTATTGATTTCTTGAAAACTACTCAAACTAATTACTCAAATAATGTGTTTAACACGTGCAAGATTCAAACAATTCCTTTCGAAAGGAATGGATTATATAAAACCCCCTGGTAGGAGATGAAACCGGAGAACAAAAAATTCCTCTCCAAGGGAGGTTTATAAAGAAAAATACAGTTATAAAAAAAGTCAAAAAATTGTAAAATACAGTCAAATTAAAGAAAATTATAAGTTGAAACCTGAGAAAAGTAAATTGTTGAGAACCTTTTCTTACTGATATTATTGTGCAGAATGTTTGGAAGAAAGTTTATATTCACGGCATAAAAGTAAATCTTATTAAAGTCTTGAAATTTCAGGAATCGAGGTTTCCTTTGATCTCAATATTTTAAAGATACTATTAGATGTTGTATTAAAGAAATTTTCCCCTCACGATAACAAGATCAAGACAATTTTCATCATAGGCTTTTGCAGTTAGAGGCTGAGAGGTGTATGAAATCGATGATCGCGTTCCTTTTCCAGAAACAGAATTTGACTGTGTTATTGACAATTTAAGTTTAAATAAGTCATCCAATTTACCTGTGTCTTCAACAATTGTTTGAAATTTAAGGGTTTTTCAAATATTTGGAAAAGAACAAAAATTGTACTCTTTTCTAAAATTATCCACATGGTATACCACATGTAATGCCATATGGGTAATGAAGAGTTAAAATAAATCTAATAAAAATGCTGCTACGTAAATCGTATATATATATATATATATATATATATATATATATATATATATATATATATATATATATATATATATATATATATATATATATATATATATATATATATATATATATATATATATATATATATATATATATATATATATATATATATATATATATATATATATATATATATATATATATATATATATATATATATATATATATATATATATATATATATATATATATATATATATATATATATATATATATATATATATATATATATATATATATATATATATATATATATATATATATATATATATATATATATATATATATATATATATATATATATATATATATATATATATATATATATATATATATATATATATATATATGTATATATATATATATATATATATATATATATATATATATATATATATATATATATATATATATATATATATATATATATATATATATATATATATATATATATATATATATATATATATATATATATATATATATATATATATATATATATATATATATATATATATATATATATATATATATATATATATATATATATATATATATATATATATATATATATATATATATCGTTACTTTTTAAATAACAATTTTCCCCGAGAACTACATTCTCATTCGAAGTTAAGTACCGTTAAGGGCAGGCTTATCCCATGTGAGCTATATATAACTACTACTTTTTAATGAGATATTTACTACTTACTTATTCTGCTGACACCATGAAATGAAGTTTCAAATAAAAATCAGTTACAAAAACCGATCGAATGATGTGTGGAAAAATTGAAAATTTAATTTAATGACAAGCACATTTAATAATTGTTAAATACTGAATTCAAAACATTCGCATTCCATTATATCATTAGGGGCATAATTGAAAATATTGTATATAAGTGCATTTTTTTAATTATTTTGTTGTAGCTTATCCCTCCTCGTTGACAGTAGCATCAAACTATGTCCTTGAGAACGAACGTCTTCAAACAATGATGTACACAGCCTAAGGACTCAAGAATAGCTGACATTTCTTTAAACCGATGTAGGCCAAAATGTGGGCAGGAATAGCTTGAGTCGTATTGCATTTTGGACGCAGGGGATAAACTTTGTGGCCCGTCACATGACGTCATACACTAATGTGTCTATTTTTAAAATTAAAGTTGCCAACGCCAATCAGAACAGTACCAGGGTCCTCATGACTCGTCGATTTGAATTATTTTATGGAAGTGTCCAAAAAAGGGGGGTCTGGTGTCGTACATATTTCTCTCTCTACACCCAAAAGGTCACATACAACAATTTAATAAGAATTTTATTTATATATATAAAGGTATATTATTTATAAGTAAGTTATTACAAATTTCAAGTGCTAAGAATTACTTAAAATTCTTGTAGAATATTTTTTATTAATTAAGAAATATTTTACAAATCATCAATTATTTTTATTAATTTAACTACTTCATAAAATAAAACTCATCATTCGTGTTTCACGAAACATCATTTATCTAAGCATGTATTTTTTGCATAATTTATTTGGATGAAAACCATGAATGAATACTTTTGTAGCATCAATCTCTCCTAGATTTAAAACTTCATCAATTGATTTTTCTGTCTGTTTCGACAACTTTATCCACGATATTACATCAATTCCATTTGAATGATTACTGAAAATGCAGCATCTTCTCTCATTTTTATTCCATCCCTTTAGAATTTCTTAGAATTAGCTATAATTAGGATGCATTTTGATTATTTGGAATCGATTATTGATAAGTTCACGACCTGTTAGGAGGAAAAAGACGATTATGCTGTCTGCGGTCAGCTCGATAAGGCGTATTGCTTGGCGGCAAATGAGGAGTGGAACACACAAGTGTTGTGATACAAAAATAAATAATTAGAATTCAGACCAAACAATTATTGTTTTCATTATTTGAAATTTCTTGTTATAAATATATATTCATGTGTGTTCTATTTTTCACATTATGTTTTACTTTCTGGGAGATTCAAATTAATTAAAGTAAAATATCATTTTATTTTAAGAATCAATACTGGATCATATGATCAAAGATACTTAAAAAATTGATGCTACTTTAGTTTTTAATTTTAATATACATACTTATGGTAATTTTAATAGATTATCTTTTAATATTGATGTTGGATAAGTAATTCAAAGGACACTATAATTATTAAATTCTAGCGTAAATTTATATTAAGGTTATTCCTTAATATAAATTTACGCTAGCTTTAAAATTTATGAAATCTACAATACTAATCTGTAAATGTTAGATTAAGAATATTTTTTTATGTTTTTTGACCGATAAAATCTTTTATTTTAGCTACACTTAACAGTATTTAAATTATTAATTTATCCATTTATATATATATATATATATATATATATATATATATATATATATATATATATATATATATATATATATATTTAATTGTAGCCTTAAATAATTATCCAAAGAGAAATATCTAAAAGAACAATAATCCTTAGAGAAACATCGCATGAAGACTAAATCTGATACTGCAACTTTTAACCTTCTGTTCTTTGATTTCATGATAATTTAATTCAACCAATTAGAAAGAGCATTTCCCCAGCCTATCACATGACCTTAATCCTTAACTAATTATACTATTTCTCTTTCTTTCTTTTTTCAGATTAATTATTTTCTCCGATAAGTTTATAAGCTGTAAAATTACAGTATCGTAAAAAGACTGAATCATCTTCTTTTAGCAATGTTTAATGTTTTATTTATTATGAGAATATTTTACTACACAAAGCATCATTTTTTAATAACAAATCAGTTCTTTTGCTTGTCAATTTTTTTAAATAAAAAATTAATTAATTTTAATTAGAAAAGTAACTTTTAAGAATTTTTTTAATAGAAAAAGAAATTTCAACAATTGGATATTAATTACGTCTCCTAAAGGTATTTACATTTTTTAAATTGCATTTTTCATTATTTTACTGTTAAAATTATAGCAATGACTTATATTTGTCACAATGCCGAATTGGGTAAGTCATCTATAACTGAAGGAAACTGTAACGAAATAGTAAACTTAATAAAATACTTGTATTAATTTTTTATAACATATAATATGATGTGTTAACAAAATATTCGTAATAAAAAAGCATATAGCAAGATAATACTAAAGTTAACACATAATATATAGTAAATACGTAATAAAATAGTCATAAATGGAGCAATTTTTTTACTACCTTTTTTAGTGGTGGATAAAGTCTCTTTGTCTTATTGCCTTAGCCAATGTGTAATTACATTTCCAGTTAAAGTTTTAATTTTGGTTTTTTTCCCCAGTCAATAGTCCATGCATGCATAAAAAACTTGCCCAATCTTTGTATTGAAAGTGCCAATTGCGCTAGATGGAATATAGTGTGTACTATAAGCCTTTACATTGTTATCGTTATTTCTTACTTTATACAATATCATCTATCACAAATTTATCGACATTGAGGTGATAGTTTACTTTCATATTTTAAAAAATGATACTTATTGGAAAAATGACTGAGGATTTGAAACTATTAGATGAAAGAAAAGCAATCATTGCGAATGCTGCATGAATTACTTTTAGAAACTTAATGCCAAAATCAAACTTTTGAATTTGAAAAAAAAAATTGCTTATCTTCTAATCTTTTTATTTTCAGTTACTACTTTTGACTAATTGTAAAGAACTTTGTCTATTTTTACGCCATATATTCAAAATCAGCCAATGCAATCGTTGCATGCATTTATTTTTATATCATCTTTTCATTATGTAACTCTCTTTGGCTTCTCTGTTCCTACCACTGGCCTGTGGAAAACATTAAATTATTTATTATTTTTAAAGCAGCTGTGGTAGGCTAGTGGTTAGGGCATAGACCTTCCGTCCGTTAGAGAGGGATCGATTCCCAGTGCTGCCAAAGACGCACAGAGTACATGTGGTACGTGTGCTCCTTAAATCTGTGGAATCAAAAGTCCTGTAGTCGGTAATTGAGTAGTTACCATGGGTGTAATGGTCTGGAGAGAATTTCCTCTCCCTCCAGATCCATGACGAAATTGAGGAAGTGGATCTTCCAGTGGTGCCATCTATCAGAGGAGTATTTAGAGCAAAGTCGTACTTTCACCTTCGTGGTGCTCTTGTTAAAGAAAAATGCACCCTACTGACTTAAATTCGCATAGCCATCAGCAGAGCAGGCTTGATTTGTCCAAGTGTCCTAAGTAACAATAAAGTAATATCACCCCTTTTTCTTTCTTTTCTTGTTTTTCTTACTTGGTGTATAATGATGATATGTAATGGAACTAAACTCATATAATTTAAGAAATTGTTTTCTTAATATCTTATATGAAAAATTTTTATTTCCTTTTCTTGATTACAATATTTCTATAATTTTTCGATATATTTTTGCATGCATGATAATAAATATGGTATAAGTTATGACAGTAAAAATCACAAGCTCTTTTAAACTTCAGTTTGCAAATTAAATCATTCAAAGACATTTTACGAGATTTAACTAAAATATTATGATGCTTTGACGTAGTACGCAAGTTTAATAATTTAGATGTCAATAAAAATATGTCTGTTGTTCCTGTATCATTCCTGCACCACTGCAATACAGTAAAATTTGTGAATGAATAAGAACATCTCTCCAATACCTTTCAACCTTCCTTTCATTAACTTTTTGATTTTCGTTTAATTTATTCATTTGCAGAAAATTTTAATATATACTTTACATTCAAAATATATATTAAATTTTTTTGCATGTGAATAAATTAAATTATTATTTATTATATTTACACTCTTAAAAGTACAATAAGAAGTACAATTTTTACCACTGTATTAAAAGTGTCTAGTTTATGAATCAGTACATTTTTCCGTTTTCTTACTGTGTTTAAATTGAAGCTATTTCATTTAAAGTAAATCATACATTTGATGCATGCATATACTGACATTTTTATTTAAATTAAATACACGCATAGAATGTTTATTTGACAGGTTCATTAATATATTCATGATTTTAAATGCAATGCATAATTATTAAAATATAATTAGAAAATAACTATAGTTCTATAATTATAGAAGTTACTGTATCAATAATTCAATACAAATATGGAGAATATACATTTTTAAGGCACTAATCATTTTTATTTTCAGTATTAAGTTAATTACATTTATATTAATTAAGTTAGTCAAGATAATTGTGATATGTTTCCAGTTAATATATTTCTATTAATCAAAGTTTCTACGTATAACAAATTGCCTCATAATTTTGAGCATATTCAAGTAACGTGGTTGACATGCGAGCTGTCACACTCCTCTTTATTCCACGTCACATCATTGAAGGAACATCATCAAAAGAGCATAAGACCAATGTCGAAACACCCTTTTTGTCTTAAAAATATGTATTAAACTATTCATTAATTGCAATATTTTTGTCATAACGTCCTAAGTTAATTAAAATAATTATTATTTTAAAACTATTTGATTCTTTCACAAAAACTATTTTGCTCAATACCATTCGTGACTTTTGTAATTAGTAAAATGAAAATTCATTTTATAAAATACATTCTTAAATTTGTTATAAAAGTTTATCAAATAAATTATTTTGCTTCCATTACATTAAATTACATATAGTGAAAATTTAAATAGAAAAGATTATGGCAATAATATGTAAAAGTATTTGCCATTAAACTCATAAGTGTGCATTAAATAAAAAAAAAACTATTTTGTGATCAGAAATTGTAACATGGAAACCCAAGATAAATTCCAGCTCTGATTCAATTTCTTAAACAATGTACCAAAATTACCTATCTTTTCTCTTCAATTTACTTAACACACACAATATGCTAAAAAACGATTGTTCATTTATTTAAAATTTCCATTTCTTCCTGGACAATTCAAAATTGAAATCAAAAAGTCCCTTCGTACAAATTATTCATCTTTGAAAGCAGTTTGCAAAGGGACAGTATTAGCTAACTAGCTGTCAAAAAAATTTTCGACGTAACCCATAACTAACACTCTCCACTACTAATTTTCTTCCCAAGGATAAAAGTAAAACTTGTACCATACGAAAAAATAACCATTTTTTCTTTAGTTTTTTTTTCCGTCTGCGGCTGTTTTTATTTCTTGCTGTCATAATTAAGCGAGTATCCCATCCTCCAGCGAGTGGAGATTATTACACCGCAGACGTATATGCACTGAATGGTTCTCAGTTGTACCCTTTTACTCTAGCCGCATTAATTAATCTTATTCTTTTCTTGCAAGGGTTAGGTCCTTTCGTAAAAATAGAAGCTCTTGCTTTTTAAAAGGCAGCAACTGTCTGGAGAGCAGATCGTGAAAGGAGAGACTTTCAATTTGGCCTTGGGGCTGAAGACAAGGGCTCATTAGCATATTCAAGGGATTATTTAATTAGGCGTCTTTTATTTTATTATGTGCTTCTCACTGGAGTATGAGTAATTTGTCACTGACGTCATATTCTTTCCAATGGCTCGTGACAGATGGACAAGAACATTTCTAAGTAACATTTCTTTTTCCTTTTTGGAGGCTAAAGATTTATAACATAATCATATTGTTCATATTGCGAGGAACTGCAAAATTGGTTCTGATGCATACAAAGCCAGAGCCTGATAAATGAAAGTTCATAAAGCGAATATTGTTATTACATTAACGCTTTTGTTTTTTTTATCTTATAAACACAGACTCTGTTTTATCATGTTAAATCTTCTGAGTATTAAAAAAAAAACTAAGTATATTTAATTCTTAATTATATGTTCATCTTCATAATATTAAGTACAAATATATCACATAATTAGAGAAACTTGCTTTCAGTTTTCATATGCAATTGTTAACAAGATATACAGCAAAAAATTCTTATTTATGGATATTATATCTATGAAATATTATTTCAAATAAAGATTATGAAAAATAATTATCATTTATTGAATAATTTCTATGATAGAAACTTTCATTTTTCAATATTAATAATATTTCATGATATAGACATCAAGCATATCATTCAATGATATCATCAATCATGTCTTCAAAATATTAGCATTAGCTTTTTTTAAAATCTTAAATATTTTAAAATATTTTTATCTTTTCATTGCATGTATTTTGTTGGTGAAATGTTTTTAAATAATTCTCCAATATTTATACATTATTTCCTTTAAAAATACTAGAAATATTCAAAAATGAATCATAATGTATCCAAATGTTTGTTGTGTTCCTAAAGGTAAAATTTCGTGGATATTATAGCTTTCAAATATTTTTATGCACCAAAGTATAAAATATAAGCAAAAAATGATAAACTCTCCTGTATATTATTCTAACGAATTATTTAATTTGATACTCTGACCAAGTACATTAGTTCCATTTATTAGTTGATACAATTAGTTTTAAATTTTATATATGAACTAATAACATATTCAACAATTAAAATTATTTTATAGTTTTATTTATTTAATGTTTTATTAACTAAAAAATGTGTTAATTAAATAAATATTAAACTAATTAACTTTTTTTATTTATTAATTGTTTATTAGCTGAACCAAAAGATTATATTTCAATCAGTGCATAAAAGAAATTTTTCGTCAAACTCTGAGAAAATTAATAAATTTAGTTAAATTATTTTCATATTTTAATATTAAAATTTATGAATTAATTCAATGCATTTTCTAGAAAAATTTAAATGTGATTTGATAAAAAATAATAATGAGAAGATGTTTCTTTGAAAAACTTATCTGAAAGAAAGAGATAAGATACAAGTGATTAATTCAGAAAAATGCTTCTGGAAAGATCATTGATGATAAAAGTTCATTGGAAAAAAATCTCTATTTATTTTGCTCAAATATCGCTTAGATTTCAGATTTTTGAAGTTCTGAACCATTCAATATTATAATGAGATTTTGCTATCCTTTTATATAAATTCTTTAAATTACAATGTTATGCGCCGCCTCTCAATTTTGCTGCAATTTCAGTTCATTATAGCACCATAACTCATAATAGCTTTAGATTACATTTCTCTCAAATTAATTTTTGGCATGAATTAACTCTCAAATTATTTTAAACTGTCTCTTAGATCAGCGAATATTTAGTGATCCGTAAACATAACAGATTTATAATTTTTGTCATAAACATAAAAGCTTTAAATAATAAAATATAAGAATGTCGAAGTTACTTTATTACTTAATAGATAAAATGATCAGAGAAAAACTGCAACTGTGGCTTCTTGTGTCTCACTAAGTGAGGAAGAAATGAGTTTCACATTTATTGGATGTTCTTAGATTGACTGATGTTTTAAAAATACAATATAAAACAAAATATTACAGACTATTGGATAAAGTTTATCTCATAACCCTAAACTTTAATATAAAAAAAATCCAATAATTTTAAATCAAAAGAAAATACACGAAGTTAATATAAGACTACATTAGGCGAACTCCCACCATCAAATATGTGAAACACCATAGTTTCGGTATTCCTATATCCATGGATTGATTTTTCGTCAAGAATAACAGTGTAATACAGGAACAACTTGACAAGGATTCCATATTGATTTTCGACTTTGACGAAAGAAAATCTAGTTATTATAATCATGTAAGATTAATTTGACAAACATTATCTGATTTATTCCAAACAAAACATTGTTTTGCGTACTTAATTTTTATAATATTTAGAGGCATTAAGAATGTATTTAATTTTTCTCATTCTATAAACATCAAACAAATTTTGGTACTGAATTTATTCATATACTTCTCCTTAGTACTTGTGTTTTCTCTTTTTAGAAAAACTTCTACAGATCATTTTTTTTAAAAATTATATATATAGATAGATATTTATATATATATATATATATATATATATATATATATATATATATATATATATATATATATATATATATATATATATATATATATATATATATATATATATATATATATATATATATATATATATATATATATATATATATATATATATATATATATATATATATATATATATATATATATATATATATATATATATATATATATAAATCATTACATTTATTGGTGTAAATTAAAGCTTTTATTTTTACAGAAAAATTTGGGTGATTAATGAAACGGAATTTTTGGAAAATTTTAAATTCATCTTGAATTTTAAGAATTTGAATTGAATTAGAAATATGTTGCATATTTTTTTGTGCATTAATTTTAAAACTATATCTTTCTTGTTCATTTCTTTTTTGTTAATTTCAGTATGCTATATTATATTTTGCAAAAACATTAAGTACTTCACTTTATAAATTTTCAACAATTGATCTGCTTTAATAAAAAAAACAGTATAACTTTAATTGGTATATATATTTTTTTACTTTCTTATTCTTTTTTAAACTTATTTTATCTTTTAAGGAGAAAAAATTTGGAGGTCTTTTGTAATATTTTACTACTTGAATTATATAATAATGAAATAGAACAGATGGAAATAATTTTTTTAATAAATATGCTATCCTTATAATTTAATTTAAAAAAACATCCATAAAATCAAAACAACTAAATTACATAAGTATTTTTCGAATGATAAAAAAAAGATCATGTAAATTTGCACTTTATTGACACTGATTTTACATATTTTTTAATGTTTAAAGTATTTTTGCTCTTTTATGCACTCTTAGAAAGATTAATGTTTAGTGAGTATAAAGCTTGAAAATTGTTGCTAGCCAAGTAGAAATTAATGACTAGGTCCGATCATTAAAACTTTATTAATTATTTTGTTGAAAGAAATGTAATTTTACTCAATTATACTTAATAATATTTAATTAACATTACTTAAAGATAATTAATTTTATTTAAAGGACAAATGGAAATCACACCATATTATTAATAGTTCAATTTCATCTGTTATCTGATAAAAATATATTCCTTTCTTTCTTTTGCAATTAAAAGTCTTAGCAACAATTACATCTAATGCATATTTCCTTTGACATTAGAAAAACTTTAATGTCAAGTAAACATGGCTATAACATTTGTCGGAAGTAAAAATGATGAAAATTAAAAAACGGTAAAAAAATATTCATTCGTAAATCTTTCTCTAGATTTTCCTTTTAAAGTCACGAGGCACTTCGTGATGGTCGAATATTCCAAACCAGTAATTTTTCTAAATCTTCAAAGAACAACGAGCAAGAACAACAACAAAAAACATTCAAGCGCTCACAAAACAAAATGGACGTTAGGGAATAGCTACTAGTTGCTTTCACCTCCTCCCTCGAAAGGAAGTCATCAGTCCATGGTAACTCCACGTCATAAAACCACCGAAGATGGTCTGTGAAGATACAGGTGCCTCAAGTCTTTCTTGGATATAAGGTGGAATCCATAGAGCGCGTTGTGTTGTTAGTTGTTACTTATGACACTTGAATAAGCCCAGCTCGCTCTACCGACGGCTATGCGAATTTAAGTCAGTAAATGTCTTTCATTTAACAAGAGCACCAGGAAAGTGAAAATATGATTTTGATCTAAGACTTCCACCAGATGGCACCACCAGAGGATCCACTCTCAATTTTATCATTTATCTAGAGGGATAGAAATTTTTTCCAGACCATATTACACTCATGGTAACTGCTCGACGACCGACCACAGGGCTTTCGATTCCACAGATTTAAGGAACACGTATATCGCGTGTACTCGGTGGGTCATAGGCAGCTCGTTAGAGATGTTTATGGAGATCACACCTTTCCCATTAATTGAGAGGTAATAGACGGACCATTTGGTCGCATTCATTTTAAAATAGATGTCAAAAGTCGGTACTTATTAACTTTTGTCTCATGTGCTTTTTTCAGATACGAACTGATTACTGACCACTTTACAGTCCAGTTAAGGTACAGTCCGGGCCTCACCGGAACCTCAATATATGTATGCAATTGAAACTAGTTCAAATATATAATTGCTGAAAACTTAGCATTTACAGTTTAATAGCATATAAACCTCGTTCTCTATCATTGCTTATTATGCAATCTAATTGAATATTAAAGAATAAACGAGACATGTAAAATGAATGAGGTTAGATATGAAAAATAAATAGGAAATATATATATATATATATATATATATATATATATATATATATATATATATATATATAATAAATCCAACTGAAAAAAGTACACTTTATTGGAAAAAATGCCCAAAATTTTAATTTCATTAAACTAGAATAGAACTGTAAGAGTTTTACCTAAACTAGTAAGAGTTTAGGTTACTAGTAAGAGTATTAGTAAAACTAGTAAGAGTAAACTAGTGAAACCAGTAAGAGTTTTATCTTGCTGAATTACGATTTCTGCAATGAATTTGTGAAGCAGGAAATAAGACTGTTGTCTTATTTGTTTCTGAAATATGTTTCTGAAACATGAAAATGATGCCTGAAATAGTTGCTACTTTTCTGTATTTGTAAATATAGAGAAATACTAACATAAGCAATAATGCACAGCCCGAACTATAACCAAACGAAAGTAGACAATATCCTCAATGTAATAAAATATGTACCCGTCTATTTTTTAACAGATTTCCTTCACAGTTTTTTCTTCCTAAAGCTCATACAATGAATAAAAATTAAACTTAATGAACTCGGCAAAATTTAAAAAAGACTGACTTTCACATGAATAATTTAAAGACAAGTCGTGAATGGTTTTGTAATTCTACAAAAATGTTATAAACAAAGAAGAGTGAAAAATTAATTCCTCGAATATTATGAGATATTATAATTTTATTTTGTATTTTTTAAAATGCTAATAATATTCACTTTACCAAATATGTGCAGTTTTGATGATTATGATATAAAAATTAGAATAGATTAATGATTATTCGTATAAAAATTAAATAGATTGATGATTATTCATATACAAATTAGATTAGATTGATGATTATTCATATAAAAATTCGAATAGACATTTAAAATATTATTATTATTTACCAAATGAAATAAAACATATTAATTGAACAGTGATAATTTTGTAAAATTGTATAAAATTTTTTAAACTTATCTACAAGTAAATATACTCAAAATTATTTTAAGGAATGCTTGCAGTGTTGATGACAGTAAGAATAAAAACTGATTTGAATTAAATAGTGATAATTTTGTAAAATTGTTTGAATGTCTTAAACTTGTCAACAAAGAAATATACTCGAAACTGTTCTGAAGAATATTTCAACTTGATGATCCTTAATAATAATAAGTTGAAGAACTTTTTAAAGGTGCTATAAAAAGAGCTGTTTTATTTTGCTGATAATTTGCTAGAGAAAACACGAAAAATGTTTGAAATGCCTCTGTACAAGCAATTATAAAAAGAAAATTTGTGAACACATATAACACTGATTTTTATTTTAAGTAAATACGGTACTTTCAATTTTCTTTTATAAATGTGATTTTAGTAAGAACGGTAATCATTTACAAAATTCCCAACAAATTTAAAGTTACTCTTTCTTGAAGCTACTTTTAATTTCTTATTTTGCTTTTTATATAAAATTTTGAATTAAAAAGTTTATGAATGCTGTAAAAAAAGTTTTTAAAAAACTAAGGGTATTATATACATTCTAAATTATTTTAAATATATATTTATACATTTAGTAAAAATATTCAAATATTTTAAAAAGCTTGTTTATATTAATGCATCTATGATATTCCCACTATCTTTCTAAATTCATACATATTGCTTAAGAAACTTCATACGAAAGTAATCAGATTTATCTCTTGTTATTAATAATAAAATTTATTAATGCAAAGTAAGCAAGAAAGTTCTTCCCGTTTTTTGTGACCCAACAGAACATTACCAACAGAAATTGTAGCCGATTGTTAGTCATTAAAGTAGTCATCATCGGCATTCAGCACCTTCTGCCAGCCTTGTCTCCAGTTGTGCAATCCCCTTGTAATAAAACCTGGGGGTTGGGATGCAAAGAAATGCGTGAGGACTTAGCGCAAGTATGCAAGGTCAGGTAAGTAAGGAGGATGACACAAAATCTTTCAAACAAGTCTCTGTATGGTATTCCTGGTCACCTGAGTGACATACGGTCTCGCATTATCGGCCAAGAACAGTACACCCTTTTGATTAACCAGTGCTGGCTCCTTCTATTGCATTGCCTGTTGCACACGTTCCATTTGCAGCTTTATCTGGCAAGGCCTCTGGTCGTCCACTGCGAGCTTTATCGCAGAGGCACAATTTGTAAAACCAATGCCTTGCCATACGTTTATTCACAGCACTATCCCCAAGCGCTTGACATATTCGATGACTTGATACAGCATACTTGGCGCGAAAAAACGGTAAAATCTTTCTTGTTTATTTTATATACACTCATGTGACAGATATTAAAACTCATTATCATAGAAATCATTTCATTTAAGAAAATTTTCTGCATTTAATTAAATTTTTAATCTAATATTATTATAATAGTTTTAAGACAGAAAAAAAACACTGTGATAAATATATTTCATTTATTAGAATTATTGAATATTTCTAATATATTCTTTAAATAAATAATATACTATTTATATGTAAGGTTATTCTTTTTTGGTAATCAAAATATATAAGAGAAAATATTAGGAATAAAAATAATTAATTATATAAGGAATATTAGGAACATTATATCAACAATATTAGGAGCAAAAATAATCAGAGAATAAAGCAAATAAAAGCACAAGTTACTATGTAAACGGTATTTAGATGAGAAAAACGACCAGCTGTTTCAAAAAAACTAATATTTATTGACTTTTATCGAAACTCTATTTCTATGTTAGTATAGTAATGAGATTTATGAGCAACAGGACGCATAATCATGGATAACAGTGTCACATCTGTTGGAATTATATCATCGCTAATTACATTTATCATCAAGAAAAAGTAAGAAAAAAATGGAGCTGTTGAAATAATAAATATTTTTACAAATCATAAAAGTTTTTATTCTTTTGGGGCAACTCCATTTTTCTACATTCAGTGATTTCGTTCCAGATAGCATTTCAAATTCCTTACTAATTTCTTCAAGATAACAGAATATAATAAGAAAATATCAATCATAAAAGTTGTTATTGAATCGAAAATGAAAGGAACTATTTTTCTTGAGTGGTTACCAAAGAAGTGAAGTAAATTCTGGGAATTTGGCCAATCAGCTGAGTTATTGATAAGTTATCGTTTTCTGTCAGAAACCTGTTAAGAAGAAAATAATAACTTCTTTTACATAAATGAATAACAAGACACTTAATTATTATATCAGAGAACGACATCTCATAGTGAAATAGTTTTCGCTATAAATAAATATTTGCTTTGTTACATGTTTTTCCCTTTGCAGCAACCATTTTTTTCTCTTCTTTTGTCTCCTTTTCCCGACGGTTTCTTTCGAAAACATTGAAACTTTCCTTGTAATTAGAAGTATTAGAAAATAGCTTAGAAAATAATTCTGTAGTTAAAAACACTTTTACCACTTCTTATGATTAAACAAAATAATAAAAATTTAATAAAACAGAAAATATTAAACTAAATTATACTGTGTGAAAATATATTTACTTTTGATAGTAAGAATTCTGCTTCAAAGAATGTTAAAAATTAAAAAGTAAAAATTATTTTATGTAACTGTCGCATTTAATACGATACAAATCCCTCAAGCAACAAATCAAAATGTAAATTAAAATTAACCTAAAAAGTTATCAACAAACGTAAAGACTGATAATTGCCAAAAATTAAACAAGTGATCAAAGATAACTCTATAAATACAATGGTAAGCATATTATTTACATCTTATTATATTCATTAACAGGCACAGAGTAGCACTTTTCTAGAAAATTGATGCAACTTTACACGGAATGTACACAGATTTAACTCAAAATAAACTGACAAAAATTAAATCATACAAGTTATGTTTCTATAGTCTGATACCGTTGTACACAGACCTATCACAACAAGTTTCAGAAACTAAGCTGCATTTTAAAACTAGTTGTTCACGTGGAAATTTAAAGCATATTATTCTTTTTTTATGATGCTAATGAAATATTATGTTATATAGAGTATTAAATATAAATTATATATATATTTGATACCCTATATTACATATAAATTCTATTTAGAATATCAAATATAAATTCTTTAAGAATTTCAGCGACATGAAATTCACTGAAACTTTTATTAAATTTATATTGCATTCTATATATTTGTGCTTATAAAGAAATCTTCACAACTTAATTTGAAATATATTTCAATATCAGTTTCCGAAAATTTAAATATTTCTATACTTTTGATACAACTTTTTCCCTTTCATGAACTTTACATTACCTTCTATAAGAATTTCTTTTACAAGATATTTCTCATTTCTTATATTTTTAATTTGTATTTTACCAAAATAAATTATTTTTATCGTATGCATCTTTTCATAATAAATATTGCATTATTTGTAGATAATAATCATTCAATTTAACATAATTTTACAGATTCTTAACAATTATCAACTTATTCCATTTATACGTATTTCCTTTATTCTGAAGAAATTAAAATTTGTTGCATTATCATTCTCTTTTTTTCATCATTATTCATTAAAATGCTCTTCATGTAATCAAATAACTAGGGACCTCTCGAAATGTATAAATATATAAATTTAATATAAAAAAGTTAAATTTTATAAAAAAATTTATAAAAAACATGCTTTTATAGATATTATTTCATAAAATCCTTTTCTTCTAAAAGTGTGAGCGATTTACTTAACAACATTGCTTGAAAATCATCTCGCGGGGCATTTCGTCGAACGTCAGTTTTTCCTGCCACATTCAAGATGCCATGATTCAGTGGTAATGTTCGCCGCCAGATGGTGTTGACAACTTTTTGAGAGCGCATTTCAGCAGTATGGAATTTTATGAGACCTCGAATTTCATATCTTTTATCCTAAAAATCTGGTGTTACAAGAATAGTTTTCCACCAATATATATATATATATATATATATATATATATATATATATATATATATATATATATATATATATATATATATATATATATATATATATATATATATATATATATATATATATATATATATATATATATATATATCGCTATCGACCTAAGTAAATATAAAACTCTACTTACCAAATGTTACCATGGATATATTGTATTTAAGTAAAATACTATGATATCACTTAAGAATGAATTTCTCCTTAATAAAATATCTGCGATATTTTGGGGTTGTTATGTCTTTTATAGTTTAAAGGTTTTATAGTTATATCAGCAGTTTAGCTGTAAATATATATCAAATAATATGAATGATCATTCTTATTAAATATCGGATTTGTTCGAAGTGATTATGTAAATATAAAATTAAAATATTCACAATAACCGAAAACTTAACATGCATCAACTTAGCATGTAAGACTTAGCAACTAGCTTGTATTATCTTTTCCTTAATTTTGAGCCTTCTATTTTGAACTTAAATGTGTCAAAAGTGAAATCACATTTATTCCAGAACGCTGTTGTCAAAATCGACATTAAAATAATTAATCGAAGTCAATATTGAATATATGAATATTCATATCTTACGAGTTAAAGAAATTTGTGTTATGATTTGTAAAACGGAGTAATTTAAATCTCAATCTCTCTCTCTCTCTCTCTCTCTGTGACAAAATATTCATTAAAATATCTTACGTATTTATTCGTCTAGACGCTTTTAGATTGAAAACAGAATATTTGTCACATATAGCCATGAATTTTCCTCTTATATATATATATGTGTGTGTGTGTGTGTGTGTGTGTGTGTGTGTGTAGTGTGTGTGTGTGTGTGTGTGTGTGTGTGTGTGTGTGTGTGTGTGTGTGTGTGTGTGTGTGTGTGTGTGTGTGTGTGTGTGTGTGTGTGTGTGTGTGTGTGTGTGTGTGTGTGTGTGTGTGTGTGTGTGTGTGTGTGTGTGTGTGTGTGTGTGTGTATATAAACAGAAAATCTCAAATAAAACTCAGAAATTTGAATGTTTATGTGTAGATGTAATACATAAAATAAGTACTAATAAATTAAATTTAATGCGCTTAAGTATATACAATTAAATATATGTTTTGTATATTCCTTAACAATTTCCTATCTTCCAACTTATAAGAAACATAAGTGATGAACTAAAAAATATGTAAAGGATTATTTGTCAGGGTAACTGCAAAAGACTTAAATAAAACTGATAAAAAAAATTCAAATTATCAAAGAATTCACTTAGTAAAAAAATTATTGAATTATTGAATTTAATAAAAGATGTTTTTACGCTACCTTTCACAAAAAATTAAATACCAGAATCTTAGAAATTATATTGAAAACGTTTAAACATAATATTTTCAGAATTTGCCATCATTTTGCTGATTAATAAGGCAGCGAGGGACTTGAAGTCAAAGTCATTCTTTTCGCAACTGAAGTGGAAGGTATTTAGTTCTATAACAACCCAGCCGAAATATTATCATGCTCGCTAATGGCGGCTGAGACAAATAACATGCGTAGAGACTGTGGTAATCTAATTCGTTACGATGTCGTACCTTTTATCGGAAAGCAATAAGTTCGAATATCAGCTTAAAATAAGATACCTTGTGCTCATTATGTGGCTGGTGTATGTTAAATAAGTCGGATCGCAATGTCCTCAAAGTGAAATGATACATCTGGAAGCGGTAGGTTAGTTATTGGAGTCTTGTGTTTGGTCTCTGCTTCTAAATTACGATGACTCTCATCCGACTCTTTCTGTGTAATTAGTAGATCCCAACTCTAGGATAAGTACATTGTTGTGTATGTTAGTGCAACAACAAGATAAAATATGTCGTGGTAACAATATCCTCAAAGGGAAATATTAACACTAAGAGTGGCAGGCTAAAACTGGGTGTCATCTTGTCTTGTCTTAATAAGCAAGTATTTGGGGACTAATTCACCTCTGCCACTACTTATTTTGGATTTTATGCCAACTCCAAATTCAGTTAAGTTCAATCTTGACATTTGTTGAGTCTGACAGAGAGTACAGCTCCTTGTCAAGTCTGAAGAACTCATTTCTCCCTCGTTCAGATGATGATAGATGGCAGCACTGCAAGGCATTAGCGAATTATTGATTTTGGAAGCAGAGACCAAATATAAGCACATAGACCCAAGAAGTATTGATTTGGATGGGGGAATTTGTTATCTTGAGATATTTAACGTGCCCCAGTCACCATTAGTGAACATAGTCTTTTAGCCATTCCCAGAATCGAACTCATTTCTTTTGGGTGGCGAAACCGACGCTTTCCCAATGGAGCTACTACGGTTCCTGGGTGTCATTTGCTTGATCAATTCTTCTAAATTACAAGACCTCATTCACACTCTCTAAATTACGATGGCCTGGATGCTCCACGGTTTCAGATGCCATCAATATCATCCTTTGTGCCAAACAGCGGGATTAATAGCGTCATAGCCAATCATCTAAGCAAATGAAATAAATATGTATGCTGTCATATGAAAATTTGGCCTTATAATTTGGAAGTAATGTGTACAGTAATAAGTTCAATATTGAACTGATATCTTTTCCTATCTAAATTCCTCACCATGTTCAGAGACAAGCAGTTAACTTTTGTAAATAACATTGAATCGAATCCTACAATTTTAACTACTGATATTTATCCTTATAAATTTAGATTTCAAAAAATAACTATTGTCCTTTAATTTTACTATAAACTGCCTCAGTTACAGTAGTTTGAAAGAAATTTTTTTCTCGTGAAATTGGATTTAGTGTAGATTTAAAAAATTTTAAATCAACATAACAAATAAAACATTTGTCATTCTATTATCTTTAATGAGGAAAAACGTAAAAAAAAATTAATAATATCCATTTCAATGACTCGAATAGGAGAGAAAAGAATTCATTGGCAAATTTCCCTTCTAAAAGTAACATAAATGTTATGTTATTTCATCTTAAGAACCAACATGCATCAATAGTTCTAAACTTTTAAAATACGTTTTGTAATTCTTATTATTACACCCATGCGAAAAGGAAACTAAGTATATGAAATATACTACTTATGGATGACGTTTACTCAATGTTGCTCAACTTATGTTATACAAATAATGACCACAACATACGCGATGCACAGACTTGTTATATCACAAATGGTTCGTCACAATTAGTTTGTTTGATTCTAAGGGTTTTTGTTATTGAATAGGCTATACATTAACATTTCTTAGTGATCAGATTTAAGGCTGAAGGTTGTTCTAAGACTTCTTTATGATACCTATAGTGTATTGAAGCTTTCCCAGATTTTTCTCAGCTTATAACCCATTAATCTTAAGTGCTATGGTGTCTCTTATTTACGTATCGCAGGAGACGAAGCCAGAAAAACTCCCAAATTCATATTCCTATAAATGCATATACAGAAGGCAGGAAGACAACACTCACTTTTCATTGTTCAACAAGACCGCGATCGAACTCTAGAGCTTCTACTACGAAGAGCGCTGTCTTTATAAATGCCACAGTAAGCCCTTGGCTGACTTATAAGAAGAAATAAGTCCCCTGCTCTTAGTAACATTTTATGCCAAACCAACTGGATTCTCCATTATATTTGTTTCGAATGTTTTATAGAGTTAGACGACCCGTCATGAAAGCTGAAGTAAAGATTTTCCAAACTTGCAAGCAGATTTAGCAGAACCATCCACAAAACAAAAGTTGATCTTCCCAAAATTATATTAATTTTAAATAAAATTAAATTATAAAATTAATATTTCTCTTTGCGATTTTCACATGAAATATTTTTTTCTTCTAACTTTTAAAGGTTCTTGTTTTTAGAAATATTTCTAAGATTTTTCTTAAGAGCGGTGTTGACTGTAGCAGTACACAGTTAAAAATGGACTCGCAATGGGACCGCTATAAGGAAAGATTTGTTCACACCACACACTTTTGACAAGACTCAGTTTGCTTCTAACAGTGTGTACACAATACATGTATAAAAAAACTATTATCATCATTAATATAGAGAGAAAATGTTTTATAATTATGATTTATTATATAGCTTATACACTTGAATGTATGGCTCAATATCATTCTTAATTTACTTGTACCATATTTATGATGGAATTAACTTTTCGAAAGAAATTTAAGTATATTTGTGCGTGTACATGTGTGTGTGTCCCTCTTGAAAGCTGAAATAAATATCTTCCTAATTGGTAAGCAAGGAATTGGATCCATCCTTTGGCCTACTTCCATAATGCATTTAGAGGAGACGCACACACACACACACACACAAATATATATATATATATATTTGTGTATATACATGCATGTATGCTGCCACTATGTGCAATAAACAATTGTTATTCAATTCATTCAGTAAAATTGTGTATAAAATATTCTTATTTTCGTGAAATTTTGAAAGTAGATCATATTTCAAGTATTTTTAAGAAAAAAGTAATATATTGTTAATTTATGGAGGAAAAACCTCCTAGAATACACGAAATAACAAACTTCATGTGAGATATAATATCTTCAATTACAAAATAAGTACTTTATCATCAATGGACGAGCACTTCAGCCAAATAATAGTAGGATAAGTATTATATATATATATATATATATATATATATATATATATATATATATATATATATATATATATATATATATATATATATATATATATATATATATATATATATATATATATATATATACATACTATATATATATATATATATATATATATATATATATATATATATATATATATATATATATATATATATATATATATATATATATATATATATATATATATATATATATATATCCACGAGAGAAGAACAAAACATCTTAATAGATTACAAGATACTACTCTCGAAAATCCCCTAAAAGAAAGCAATCCAAGATCACAAATCTCAACCCAAAAATAACCAGAAGATAAAATCAACTCTGATACTCGAAAGCCCCATTTCAAGAAAGGAAGGAGTTAAGTCTTTTTCTCACTTGAACAAAAAAGTTTGAGTTCATCTTGCTCTTCATCATTCAGAAGTGCCCTAGAATGGAAGGGAAGAAAGAACTTTTACCAGAGTCTTCGATGAGGAACTGGGGAATTAAAGCCTCATTTGTCAAAGTTCCTCTTTTTTCCCACTTTGCTGTAATCGCTTATCCCGGAAAATCCCAAAGGAGAGATCCTACTCCGGGAAAAGACATTACATGTTGACTGCCACTCACTTTGCTTAGGAGACGTCTCACTAAACTCTTTTTTAAGGTGCTTTCAATGGGTTACGGTGTCACTTGTCGAAGCGGTAAGTGATAAAAATCTAAACAGGACTTGAAAAGTTGATTTTTCTTCATTTATATGAACTCTTTCAAAAGAATTTCAAGTTTAATTGATGTAATAGAGAAACAAGATCTTTTTTTTTTAAATTGTTAAATTAATCTAATTTAGAAACATTTTTAAAAGTCCTTTAAGAAAAGAAAATCTTTTATTGAAATTATAGTTGCAGTTTTGAATATTAATTACGTCAAAATCAATTTTTCTGGTTTAGAAAAAAGGGCTTTTTTTTTCTTCCATTCTTATTAAAATAAGGAAATAAAAAAGTGAAATTATATATTCGTGTGTCTTTTATTTTTTATGAAAAATATTGAAACATTTGCCTTTGATTTTTGTCATTAAAATTTCACATAAATTAAAATTATTACTTTTAACTTTACATTCAGTTTATTTATAAATACGGAATAAATATTATTTTTAACTAATTAAATAAAATAATTACTTAGTCCTTTGTATATCACACCTGCATGTCACATTCTTTCAAATATTAGATTTAGATACTCACTAAGATTCTATTTTATATGTGACACAACTAAAAAAAATTAGGAAAAAAATGACATTCTTTTTCGGTAATGTTTAGTTTTATTTCCAGAACTTTAAAAAAAAAACAAAGTGGGTTGTTTCTTTCGCTCAAGTTGAGATCATGCTTACGCCATGGTATATCTATGATGTCAGACAACGTTTCATCTACATCGCATTGAGGTGGAATCATAAATCCGTTGCAAACATTTGCTGACTGCCTTCAAGTCGGATTCTTCTAGTGGCAACAAACAAGGCCAAGATCACCATCAAATATCTGAGTGTCAATGGCGATGAGCAAAAAATCCATTCCTGATTTTTACCAGTGATAAAGAAGTACTTTTTAATTATAATTTTTCCGTTTGTAAACGTTTTCAAATTCACGAAAATCACCTATTGTTCTAAATAATTAGTTTCCAAGTCTTTAGTGATATTGTTTCCAAAATTGAACGTGTTGAAAATAGAACAGAAGGAAAAACGAAATTAAAAAGGCAGGACAAAAATCCACTTTATGATTAATTTAAATTGATAAGAACGACTTTTTAATTTTTCTGTAGTTGGTTTCGCTTCATTCATAGTTTGTTTTTGTGTATATTAATTACTACGGTAACTAAAATTTTTTTAGATACAATGCTGACGAGAGATATTGAATTAAATTTAAAATTATAAATAATTATATCTTTGTATATGATACTTAATGCTAAAATTACAAATGGTTTAGCATAGAATAAATTTTAGACTGAAGGAAAAATGGAATTGACATAAGAACATTATCATGTTATGATTTTATTTTAAAAAAGATTAAATAAACAAGAATACATTCAACGTTTACAGTTAACATCCGGAAATAGAGATCCATCTCGTGCTGCTATGGTCAAATGACTTACAAAATATCACACAGGTAATCATTGTAATGAATTAAATTATACTAAAGGTAAAAAATGGTAATCAATGTATGAATTAAATTATACTAAAGGTACTCAATATTGACTCCACCGCTGTGCATGATATTATTCACACAGAATTTTATCTGAGAAAAAAAAATAGTTTCTTTTTAAATTCCTCATAATTTAACTAAGCACTAAAAGAAAAAGAGTATCGGAATCAGTAAAAAAACCCTTATAGATGCTAATCTCGCATTATTTTCAAAATCTTAATTAATGATGAAATAAGCATAAAATTTTTTTGGTACTTTGACATGTCGAGAAAGTAAAATATATGTCTCAGACGAGGATCTCACTCTAGAAATAATGAAAAAACAACAGGGCATGAAAAAATAAAATATATTATTTTTTTAAATTGCTAGTGTCAATACCATCAAGTTTAAAGAACAGAAGATAATCACAGTTTACTATTAGTAAATGTCTTCCAGAAATTCTTTTTTTAAGAAGAAAATGTTATAAGACTCATAATTTTGCATGAAAATGCATCTTCTCATTCAGCACGATTACAAGTTGATTAATAGCACCAAAAAAAAGTTATATAATAACTATCCTATTCGTCTGATTTGATTATAAGCACCTTTTGACTATTTATTTAATCTAAAAAATAAATTATGACTTTTGACGATGATAATTTTCAATCAAAATGATGTTCATGAAAATGTAGTTTTTATTCCAAAGATTAAATCCGTGGATCTGCAACTGAACTTTTGCATTGATACTTGGAATAAAAAATTCATTTATAGGTCAGCTGATCCCAAGCCAATAAATGGCCTTTAAATTTTGGAAAAATTCCCCAACAAACGTGCATTGTTGCTGCCAGTCACAAATTTGAATCAAACATAGTTTGTAGATGCAATTCAAAAATTCCGAAATGACCTTCGTATAAACAAGCAGCTATATTTGCTAATACAAATAAATTTGTTTTCTTTTTATGCCTCTATAAATCAGGAAATATTAATTTTGTTATCTTCCCTAAACAAGCGAGTATGCTCTTTTGGCACCATCAATAGAAATTTACTACTATTTGCAATCTTATATATGAGCATAAAATAAATATATCTCTTATATTTTCCTAAAAAAATAACAATAAACTAATATTCTAGTAAATTTTGATATATTTTAGACAGATTTTACTTTAGAGACATTCGCGTTCGTAATTTAATGGTTGATAATCAATTTTTTTTTAAATCATGGTAATATTTAATGATATGGGAAGAATTTTATGCTATATACTCGTGGAATAAGAATAATTCTGAATCAGCAATTCCTGCAAATTATTTAATGTATTTGATTATTAATTTATCAGTTCTAAATAAACAAAAAATTTAATAATTACGAGTATTTTTCTTTGGTTTGTCTTGCTGAATAAAAATTTTCAAAAAGAAAGGTTTATATACAGATATGATATTAGAGATTAACATTCTAAGGTTTTATTATTTTTTTTAAATTTAGAACTAATTTTTTTTTAAATCAAGCATGATGAAAAATACAATTTCACAAAAATATAATGTTGCAAAAGGAAATAAAAAACGAAATGCTTTCATTTCCAGTGAAAATAAATTCCTTATTCACTTCAACCTAAAATACAAAGTGTAATTCATTACCAAATTACCTTTTGCTAATAAATCCATGATTATTGTTGCCAAATTGTTCTTAAAACTAAAACTCCCATGCCTTCCAATAGAGGAATGTCATGATCTGCTCTGGATATTTCTACTGCATGAAATCAACCATATTAAAAAAATTTAATCAACCCATTATAAAAACAATGATGAACTCTCAATCTAGATTAAACTAAAATTAATTGCACTGATAAAGATTGTATCCGCCGTATTTGCAGGAAGTAAAACGTTTCATTACTCGTGCGTTGGAATTTTTTTGGCGATGAAGAAATGTTGCCCAGATGACACATCGTGACGTGCGCGATGATACAAATACTAGGGTTACCAAAATAGAATTTTCTGTATATGGTCTGCAATAGGTCTCCATATGTATGACGTAACAAAAACAAGGTTGCCAGATACATAAGAAAATTTGCCAAAAAATCTCCTATCTCAGAATTTGGCGCATAGATTATACGACACCTGTGCCGACCAACTATATAGAAATAACTGACTGAGAATATAAAAATTAAAAACATGTTTACTTTTTATAAAATAAATAAGTGCCAATCTCAAAATTTAATTCTTGCTTCGAAGTACAAAACTATGTATGCAGACATTTTCCTCTGCAACATTGGGAGTGATTTTAATCGTTTTTTTTTTCCTCTAATATCACATTTTACTTACACGGTTCATTCGACCAGGACCAACCATTTTAAGTGAATTATGAACTGCTGCAAACATTCCCTGCCTAAGTAAGTGTCGAGTCACCAAGTTGTTCAATTAATGGCCAGAGCACTAACCATTCCTCTACCCGAGCTCAGCAATTGCCGCTTTTCAACAAAATACGCTTAAACACTGCCTCTTGTTATTGCTGATAAAAATAAGTGTTGCCATTTTGAAAATGTAATATTAAAAAAATGAGTTGCTTTCCTTAATTTGAGTAATCGATTAAAGAATATGTGAATAAAGTGATAGAAATTTCTACGAGTTAAAGATGCTTACTGAATTTCTGGTGTGACTCATCAAAAGCATGGGTTACCAAACTGTTTTTTTCTCGTGGGCTCCTTTCAAAGTTTTACTATTTTTGGTAGACTGCTGCTGCATTTCTACTGTATTCCCGAAACTCTTAAAAATTATCACTCTAAATTAGGGGTGTTAAGAAGTAAAAAAGTAGCACACTTTCTTGTGTCTTATTTATTAAAATAATACTTATGGTTATACAAATTATAAGCATTTATTATTACAAACACATTCAACAATTGACAAAAAATCAACAATGAATTCTGAAATATAAATCAACAATAAAAAATAGTCTTGCTTTTAATGAGATGGTGCACGGGCGGCTA
This sequence comes from Latrodectus hesperus, assembly GCA_037975125.1. Classification (NCBI taxonomy): domain Eukaryota; kingdom Metazoa; phylum Arthropoda; class Arachnida; order Araneae; family Theridiidae; genus Latrodectus; species Latrodectus hesperus. The sequence continues at coordinate 120,012,834 of CM075852.1, forward strand.
TTTGCAAAACTCGACATGTTTACACTTGTACTATTATCTATTAATTTATTCAATTCTGTGTTTGAACTGAGTCTCGAATATTTTTGAGTACCTACCTAGTGAATGATGCTACCTGCCTGCGTTGATAGGTAAATCCAAGCCAAAATGTTTGTTCTTTGTTATGAAAACCAGAAAAATTTTCGTGGACCCCCACTTTCAACTTGTGAACCCCTGTTTTCTTTTCACATCTATGTGGACTCCCGTGTGGTCTCCTATGGACCTGGACATAGGTTCCAAAAGTGGTCCACTTGGACCACTTTGGGAACTTATGATCTAAAGCAACATTTAACATCATTTATCTGAACAATTACTAAGATTGCTAAAAACAAATTAACAAATAGAACTGGATAAAAAATGCATTTTATGTAATAAAATATCATAATGTAATTCCATTCAGTAATTCACCTATTAAGTAATACATTTCTCAGAAAGGAATTTGGATCTAAAAGTTACGGAAAATGAGTCCTAAGTTATTAATGTTGAAAATAACACGTATTTGTAACTGATATCTAAGGGGAACAAGCTTTTTATTCCAACACATTTGACATCTATTTTTGTTTTAACTAAGGAAATATTGGTATACATTGTAAGTTGAAATATTTACTATGGAAAATTGAATAGATGCGCTTGCCATAGTATGTGTACCTGTCACTCTATATCTCTGAAATGAAAGTCTGGTTGAGCATCTATGTATGCGACTCAAAATACTAATCAATGGAAATTTGTAGTATAGATCGGTATTTAATGAGAAAACTAGATTATGCTCGTAAATTGATTCAAGACAATTGTTTTATCTGGTGTTAGGAAATAGTTATCGATTAGTTCAATTATATATCAATATAATCGGATTTATTAGAACCAATAGATTATGGGACTAAATATCTGTTTGGATCACTTTTCTTTCCACTTTTGCTCTAAAAACTATTCTCAGTGCTTAGTAACATATATCAACCTCTAAATTTAATTATTCATCCTTATGCTTAGTAGCATATATCAACCTCTAAATTTAATTATTCATCCTTATGTGAATACTAAAGGTGAATATTACTTTCTATAAAAAAATATTCAATTATTGAATCTCATTTGGAGAGCAATTACTGTTTTATGCCTGGATTGGCTATCATGTATGTACTTCAACATAATTCTGCATACTTGGGTTTATTTAGAAACGCATAATACAATAGCTTCTCCATTGCTTGTATTGTGAATGTGATTAAAAATCTTAAAACTACTTTTATGAACATTTCTATCAATATTTTAACATTGTAAATACTGTATAAAGTAGAATAGTTTTTATACAGCTATCAAAAATCATATACTCTCTGTTAAACAGGATCGATCACTCGTTCCATTCAAGAACTTTTTTATTTGTTTGTGATCAATTCTTGTGTTTTTGAAGCCCAAAATAAACGTCTCATTATAGTTTAATATTATTTTTATGTTTAATTCCTGAAACATTAATATTACTGCCAGATTTTTTGACATTTTTTCTATTAAAATGTTTGCAAATGCTTTCCCCTGAATCTTCTTCTACTTAAAAATCTATTGAGCGTGAAGGAACATAGATGATTATTATCCGTAAAAATATTTTATGAATATTCTGTGAATGAAAGATTTAATAGATTGCTTTAAAATCATTCACCAACTTAAAATAACTACAATTGCTAATTAATGTGAGATGTTGAAATATTTCCTCAATTGCCATAAGAAAAAGTAGCGTTTTAATTTGTGAGTATTTACTTTCACACAATCTATTTTATTAGTTTATATTACTTAGGTTTTAAAAGAAATTATAATTATAAAAGTAATTGAGGGACTGATCACATGAATATGATATATTATGAGATATTGAACAATTTGTTCACATTTGTACTAAGCATTGCTTAAGGTCAAACTATGTTAGATATCAAAATTAATTCATTATCTCAATAAGTAACGCTAAATAATATCGGGCTATTTATATCCCTTTGAATATCCTCGCTAATTGGTCGAATGAAATTCAATAGTTTGACAAAGTGTCCTAAAGATTTCCATAAAGGGAGAAATTACCTAAAATCCTATGCATTGTTATGATCCTATCGAGAGACACACTCGGATAACTATTTACAATATATCTACAGTTATCCAACGCAGGGTACTATTACTCGATTATTGTATCAAGGGAGTTACAGATACAGTTAAATTACTGTTTAATGGACTCTAAATATACTAGTAGCTTTTAATGATGTCTAACTTACAGACTTGTATCGCATTCCAGTTTACAAGAGATTTCATTCTCTGGAATGCACATATATAAAGGTATTCTATCGATGATATTTTATAACTAAAAATAAGCAAAATTTTAAGAAAAATTGATGAAATGAATTGAAAAATACGACATAGGATTTCTACAAAAACGATATAACTATACATTTTTGATTTAATCAATTCTATGCAAATATAAAGTATTCTTTGTTAATCAAATTTTTGCATGAATAATATCTAATTTTTCTATGAATAGTAAAAGAAAATCAATTATTTTTCTAAGGTAAATTATCTTTATACTTTATTCTTCAAATAATTTCGTAATAATAAAAATATTCTGTGAGTTTTAGCTTAGGGTAATGTCATATTTGGAAAAACTCAAGAAACAAACTTAATTTATAAAAAAAACTCTTCATACAATGACATATTAATTGAAATATTTTACACATAATGATTTCATTTTTCACTAAATTTATTTTAAATTTTTACTGTCGAGTTTTTATTATAATTCAGTGTGAGTGGGATACTTAAGTGATACAAATGCTAAAATGTTTCCAATTTTCTTATAATATGGTAATATTATACTATCAGGAATTGATTTTCATGACAAAAAAATCATTTCCATTTGTATTCATTTACTATGGTACTACATGTTGTCTTAAATTCAATAAGAAAGCTTGAAATACAATGCTTCACTTTCATTTTTTAATGGTATAAAATTTGGTAAAATCCTTGAAAATTTAAATTGGGAGACCCTATAACATCACATCATGTTGCTCCTACAACAACCTTGACCTCCATCATGGCATAAGAGGTCACTTTTGTTGAATAATTGCAAATCCTACATGAATATACGCGGTTAGCGCTGAGTTTCAAACGTTTCATTTGATTTTATAAGGTAATGAGATATAGCTTTAAGATTTCTGAATCAAGCGTTTAATATTCTCCTCGCTATATCAATTAATTTGAATTTTTGACTGACAGTACATAATTGCTTAATTTATTCAAAATTTATAATCCTTAAGATAATTCGTTTAATTATTGGGCTTTGTTTTAATACATACGTGTCTTATTTCCAAAAACTTTGTACTAAGTACTTATGGACAAAAAACTTTGAAATTAGGATGAGTTTTCTAAAACTCTTATTTATATTATAAAATAATGGAAATAAATAGAAAGATAAAAATCACATATAAAATGAAAGTCTTGTTTATTTTGAGATTAACAGTTGTTAATCTCAAAAAATGATTAATTTAAAAAGTTTGATAGAATATATCAAATTATAAAAATTAAACAATGAAATAAATACCAGGTAAGGAAACTTCAAAACAGTTGTTTCCCCACATTCTTAAATTTTCAATACTTAATTATAATAACAACGTAAAAAATTTGTAATAGTTTAGTCATATTTAAAATTACATTTTTTAAAAGTGTTTTCAGTTATTTTTTATTTTGATGACACAGTTCTAAAGTTTTACAAAAATCAAATACTGGTGAAATTCGGTTTAAAAATTGATTATCACATTTAAATCACAAATCATTAAATGGCCATTATTAATGAGTGAATTAACATCGCATTACAACTACTGAAAAGTGTTGATTGATAATAAATTCTGAGACTCAGTCGAAAAGAGATTTTGGAATTTTGAGTTACGATTAATATTTTTTTTTAATTTTCATTAAAATAATTCCTGTAAACTTTTCTTAAGAAAGGAAGGGCATTGGGTTCAACTATTCTATTATTTAAGAGCCATATGAATTAGTTTATATATTATGTTATACATGTTTTCTCCACATAACCAAATGGAAAGGCATCGTTATTGTGTCTATAAGTTAGTAAATTTTATACCGAACACAATAGAAGAAAGTTTATATTCGTTTAAACATTATATAAAATATAGGTAGAATACCATTTCCCTTACTTAGTTTAACAAATAGAGCGAAATTTCTGATGTCGACTCGTCTTTTGATATTAGTTTTAAAAAAATATGTTGTGGTTGGCCATGTCTAGTGAGACCGGTCGACATAAACGGGCAGATGGAAAGTCATTACAATAATGTTTCAAGATAGATATCACATGATTAAATTAAAACAAGTTTAAGTTACTTTTTCATTGGTATGTGTTGTGGGGAACTCCCACAACAAATTGTTTCAGATATCGATCTCTTCACTTATGAGATTCAAAATTACAAGGCGGTGATTAGATGTGTTCTGGGGCTTTTCATTTGTCAGAAATAAGCTGCTGGAAACGTATCACTATGTATAATCCCAAAATAGACTTTTCTGAGAGAAAAGCTCTTATCCATGGCCGCGGTGGCCTGGCTGGGTAAGGCGTCTTTCTCGTGACCAGGAGTTGAGTTCAATACCAGACCCAAATCCAAGATTAATCGTAATCACTAATAGAGACTGCCGGCCGCCTTGTCTAGTGGTCAAGATGATTGACTGCGGATAGGGAGATCCTGGGTTCGAATCCCAGTTCGGGCATGGATGTACTTTCTCTCTCGGTCTTTCTTGACTTTGTTCTTTCCTTGTATAAATGAGTTGCGAATGGTTGCTTACCCAATAAACGGGTACTTATGGCATGTGTGTACTGAGGATGTCGGACTCCGCACCAAAATATGGTTTAGTTGGAAAAGAGGAGCATGGCACCCATTAATGCCAGCCTAGCTGGTAGAAGACAACAACAACAACTAATGATCACCATGTCATTCCTTTGATGGGGTGAATGGTGAAAAAAAGAGGCCGGCTCAGATGTTGACTTCGTCACTTAACGTTGGTTCAAAATTATGAGACGAGTGGCACCGTGTAGCGACTTTTCAGTCGGCAGAAATAGACAGCTAGAAGCGTATGACAAATAAAGTTTACAACAAAAATCGAAATTATAGTATGTGACTCTAAGCCACTGAAAACTAGTTAGAAACATTTCTATTTTGAAAATATTGATTATTTGTGAAATGTATTTATGGATATTTTTCCCGTTGAAATTTTAATAATTCGTAATGAGATTATAACATGATAACATCCTATTTAAAAGTCATTCAAAATTATATAAATATTTTGCTTATTTATTTCTAATCTTAATGCCAATACCAATGTTGTTCATTTTCCCTGCTTCACTCAAATCATGTTAAATAAATGGTTAACTGATTTTGACATGACGTATTTGATTTCAGTTTGCATGGTTGCTTTTATTCGGAGCTTTTTCATGCTGCTTCAATCGGCCTCTGATAATAAGTATTTTGCTTTCAATTTGATTACCATACATGCTGATTGTTTCTGTCATTCAATAAAATAAGTTTAATGGAGCAAAAAATTTTATGGTAAAATATTTTTATTCGCTTAACAATTATAATGTTTTCTTAAACATTATCCATTAATAATATTTATATTTATTTTACTACATTAGGCTCCAATAAACATATATAAATGAGAAATGTCTGCATTTTTTAAAAGACAATTTTTTTCAATCTCATATTTCATGAAAAAATATTATGAAAATGACAAAAAATTAATATTATTTCTTAAATATAAAATCTATTTATATATTTAATACACTTGTTACATTTTTCAATGGATTACTTTCAGCTTTACAGTTAGAATTCGTTTTGAAAATTGTAGATTCTTTCCACAGATATAAATAAAATTTTAGAATACAGTAGAACTCTAACTATCCAAATCATTTCGGACCACATCCCATTCGGATAGTTGAATTTTTTCGTTAAAAGGTCTAATTGAATTAATTATTGTATTTTAAAAAAGGAGAAAAATAAGTATTAAAAATATGTTATATGTAAGAAAAAGAACTTTTAATCAATTAAATGAAAATGCAACACTTTTACACGTAAAGTGTTGTTAAATGTTTCACATGTTAAGGTACTTACAAATGCTGTACATGGATACAATATCAATGTATAACGCTACAAATGAAAGTCATTGCTTGCATCTAGGTCAGAGTAAGCTGTTTCGCTGCCCTCACCTGTTTACGGGCTGCCTAGTCACACATCCGCTTGTCAGGGAAAATTGGCATGTGGTCACACTCGAACTGAATCCTTATCCATTTGAAAGCAGTTTCAAAGCCGGAAAATGCTTCACTAGCTGATGGTCTCGTGTCTGCTTCCACTTGGACTTTAAAGTAATCTTCTTAATCGACACTTTCAATAAGTTTACCATCATTTGTAATTTTAAATCTAAAGCCCCACTCATAATCTCTTCTCCTGTATCTTCAACACAAATTTCTGAACGTCCAGAAGCTTTCAACAGGATGTTTTTGAATTTTTCGAGTGACACGTCTCTCTCTCTTTCTCTTTTTTCTTTCTCTCTCTCCCTTTCTCTTTCTCTCTCTTCTCTTTCTCTCTTTTTTCTTTCTTTCTTTCTCTTTCTCTCTCTTTTTTTCTTTCTTTCTTTCTCTCTCTCTTTCTCTCTCTCTTTTTCCTTCTTATCTTCTCCGTTTTCTCACACCTTTCCCTTTCTTCAGCTTTTTCTTTTTCTCACCTTACCTTTTCTTCAGCTTTTTCTTTTTCGCATTTTCCTTTTCTTCTTCAGTCTAATTTACTTTTCTAAAATTGTGAAAGGGATTTCAACGCCGCAGACGGACAGCCTACTCGCGAAGCGGGTTTAAGGCTGAAAATAAGAAGACCCATCACAGAGAGATAATGAGGCCGCCCCGTTGGGCCCGGAAAGCAGAGCCATTCCAGTTGCCGTGTTACGAGCAGACGGGTTATCACTCTATCTGACCGATACTGGTCTGCCATCCAAAGTCTCTTGGCTCGATTCCGGAATAAATCAGACAAGCCAATCTACCAACCCAACGCGTATGTGCCACTTCCCACGTTTATTTAAGAGCTAAGCACAAGACAAAGCCCGAACGCGAGGTAAGGTCCATGCACCTTTACATGTGTGGGCTGGGGAGGGAATGCCCTCATGGGGGACTTTGTGGGAAGGTGGGCCGTATTTACACTAGTCTAGGGGGAAACCATGAAAACCTCTAGAACCCACCCCGAACTGACAAGCAACTTTGCTGCGGTTACAGAAAGAGCTGCAGCACGCCCTAAGTCATTTTTCGATGGGGTTGAAATCATCTCCGGAATAAAAGTTAAAATCAGTGATTTCTTCTTTGGTCACTGTGTTCAGGGTTGGTGGTCGCGGTTGACTAATCTTGTTGTGCAGTAGAAAAGTCCGTACTGTCACATTCTGTTGTCACACTCGCTCACCCTGTGTTGTCACTGTTGGACATAGACCGTATAAGAAACCACTTGTGTGGCCGGCCAATGTCCACTTAATTGACTGCGTTATCTCTGGAGACATGGAAACCTTGATTTGTATCACACTAAAGTTTGTGGAGACACAACCGCGGTCTCTTGCAAGTGTCCAGGCATGCTGGTAGTGTCACTTAGTAATTTGGTGGCCAAGAGTCCTCAACCGAGCTGGTTTTTGGTTCCATGTGGTGTTGGGTTTCCAGTCGATTGGGCTCCTTTGCCTAGTCACATCCGGTGGTTTGTCCAATGCCTTACTGCTTGGTGGAGATGCTCCTCAGTAAGGTGAGGCATGCCTAATCCTCAAGTTGGTGAGGGCTGCCATTCAGTATTGTTTGTGTTCGTGTTGACCCTGTAATCCTCAATAAGGTGAGGCCTGCCTTGTTGTTTGTGAGTGTTGTAATGTGTGTTTAGCACAGAGAATTTTTAATCGTTTGTCGCGAGTAGTATAAAAAAGAGAGTACTGGCCCATGGGGATCAGGGATCTGCGGGATCTGACTGATAAGGGGATCACTTGAGCCACGCCCCTTCCGGAAGAGTGTGCGGATCCCTCAAATTTTCGATATTCGAGTAAGAGTACGAGGGTCATTTAGGGTGTTATCTGTCAATCAAAGAGGGCGTGGTTTTGTGACGTCACGTGCTAACTTGTGTAAGTGCACGTAGTTATTTTTTAGAGTTGAGTTGTTGGGATCCTACTGTTTTTAAAAATTAATTTTAAGTGGTACCAGCGGGTAAACGACGTCAATAGCGTACCTACCTCATGGTAACTTATTCAAGTTGAGTTGGGTTGTTGAGTTTCTGCTGCTTTTATAAATTATTTTTGTTTTTGTGAGTGGTAAACGGCGTCAAAAGCTTGCCTACCTCGTAATAACTCATTTGCGTTGAGTTGAGTTGTACTTAAAGTTTAAATTACATTTTATTTCGAGGCTTCTTAAATTTTATGTTCATGGCGCCATCTATAAACCAAATAAGGAACTTCATTTTCTCTTTTAAAAAATTTATATTTAAAACTGTCGAGGCTGGGTTCCGAACTCACTATCTCCAAAAGAATTCGTGGGGTATTGATTTGCGTACGCTAACGAATACCCCACGAACTCTTGTTAAAGCGAGTAAATCTTATGCAGACATTTCTTTTAGACCTAAGTAAAATTAATATAAACCAGTTTTCTAACCAGAGAAAACTGCTTACTGACGTAGTTTGACGTCATAATATGAGATTAAACATGTTTCAATGTGATGAGCCATGTTCACACAAGGAGAAAAAACCTGTGTACTGAAATATGCTTACGCTTGGCGGATGAATACAGTTTCTGGGCCAATCCCAATGCTGCATGTCAAATAATAGTAATATTGCATTGTAAATGTTGCTATATTTCATTGAAAAAATGATGTTTCGGAAATGAAACAAAATAATTTCTTAAAATAATAACTTAGAGTCTATTAAATTATTATTTTTTTTATATTCTATTATAAATAATAATTTAAGACTAAATAAAGGGCATAATGAAACAATTGTATGCTATTTTTTACTGCTTTCATGAACGTATTTTCATAGTTGTGAAGGACATTAGCCGAGGTTCCCACACCTCGTTACCGAAACACGCGTGACAGAGCCATTCATCAACAGGGAAAATTGAATAGTTGAAATGGATGCCGGACGCTTCCTTCAAAGTGTTTCATCCCACCACCCACCCTTATTTTATTTCTTATTAAATTAATTATTCCAGAAAATTATTATTCATTTCAGAAATTTTGTAATGTCCATGCGCTAGAGTGTGTATTCCATCTTCAAGAATGTATCGTTTATCATCATATGGACTTAAAGCAATTTTGTTTTGACATGATGTAAACACATTGTGATTTACACTAACAATTCTTTTAGAGATTCTTCGCAACTGTATACCGTCTTTTAAACATTGCTTATAATTTTCGTGAGACAATTTACTATTTATTGTGGGTTTTGGTACACCCTTTGCTGTTTTCTTATTAAAGTATGGTGTTAACAAACTGTACATTTTAGAGCGTAAGCCTATGAATTCCTTAGCTGGAATTCCAGCAAGTTCATCTTTCATTTTCCCTACAATTTTTTTATTTTTTTCACTAAATGCAATATGATTTTTTGGAAATTCAGATGTATCATACAAATGACTATCTCTTTTCATGTCTTGGTAAATATCATGGTCTTCAATTTCGTAGCACAGTGAATCAGTATCTGTAAACAGTAATGTGGCCTTATTTTTGTATGTTTTTTTTATATGATTGTAGTGAAAATCATACATCAGATACTTACTTAAATCTAAGATAGTTGACCCTGTGTAAATGGGTCTATTTAGCTTTAATTTTTTATGTATCATTTCTACACCTATTAAGTTTTTATTAAAAATTGTGAATGAATGAAATGATGGTGATGCAAGCAGTTTTCTCATTCTGTTTTCTGTCTGAACAAGTTCAACATTTGTTCTGTTGCGCAAATTTTCTAGTGTTTTTCCGTATACGCTGTTATTTAGTAATTTATAAAAATCTTTTTCGAATTTGGATTGAGCTGATTTTCTCATTTCAGTATTGAACTGAATATATGGTTTTAACCAGTCATTTTGCTCAAATTGTACAACTCGATGAATTTTTTTGAGAACCATTCCAAGCTGCAAGTACAATTGTAAATTTCTATAATGTAGAACATAATGCTGTTTGTCGTGTAAATTTGGAGTTAATTTTAATGTGTCCTTCACTTTAAGCTGAAACTTTTTTGCAATATTTTTACTATATTGAGATATAGAATTCGATTTTATTAAAATATTTTCTGGCGCCAAAGGATAGTCATTGTGTTCGTCGTGCAATTCTTTTCCATATTCTAATGAAACCTCTAACATGTAGCCATACTTATCATTATCTTTCATACTATTGATATCTAAAGCTTCAATTTCTTCTATAGTTAACCAACGGAATCCTCTGACAGGTAAATATTGTTCCATTCCCCAACCATAAAGGTTGTTAGCATCCAAATAAATTATATGATTTATAGGTTCAGCTTGATTAAAGTCTGATAAATATTTATGATTCGCTTCGCTAAACCTTTTTGTTATTACACTTATCCCCCCTCTCATTGATTTTTCAAAAAACAAATACATATCCGGATCTGTTATCAATTCCAATTTAACATTTGTCATTTTCAAGCATGCTTGCCAAGCTAATCCAGCAGTTGTAAATACATGTGCAGGATCAATTTTGTAATTTTTTAAACTCATTTTCCTAAAATTTTCAAAGATATCAGCTAAAATGAGTACATCCGTCTTTACATATATATCATGATATTCACCAAGATTCTTTATATTTAGTTCTTTCCAAACATTCTCTGCATGAGCATACTCTTCATCAGAAATTTCCTGTTCAGTTAAATCATTATAAAAATGACATTTTGATGGAAGGCATCTTTCTTCGAACTTTTCTATATTATCCATATAAGTATATGGGTAGATACCTTTACGTAAGAGCAGATCAACATGATCAGGTTTATTATGTTCTTTGGTGATAAGGAAATTTTCTCGCCCTAAATTCTCTGCCAATTTTTCTAATGATGTATTTAAAAATTGGAAAGAATCTATGAACTGTAAATTGCCTAGAGAAAAAGTGATATATTTTTGCATGTTATTCGCAATACAAGAAATCTTCTTCCATTTCAGTTTTCCTAAGCTCTCCATGATCAAATGACTGTCATAGTTTCTTAAATTGTGCATAACAACTGGAATTTTAGTCTTTATTTTGAAATTTAAATTGCAAGAATTGTGACTGGCTCCTCTATAGACTCCAGTTACGTGACAATGGTCTCGAACACGATCATTTCCTAAAAGTTTTGAACATATGTGACAACTCACAGCTCTCTCAAAATCACTTTGATCTTGATCAGAAAGTACCATAGGTTTGGGAGACTTTAGAATATTATTTATTTTTTCTTCCTCCCTTAAAAGATCAAACAGAAATTTGTCGACTGCTTCTTCACCTCGATATACAACGGGTTCTCCAATACTTTTTCCATCGGGCCCAATAACTATATAGCAATAGCCACATGGAATATGTCGTGCAATGTTCTCTGTATAGGACACATCAGATGTTCTTTTACACGAATATTGTTTTACAACAAGGCATTCAAAGTCTGCATAAATTATATATGGTATTGGTAACTGGTAGTGTTGCTTATCAAACTGTAGCCACTTTTCATTTTCACTAGGATAAGTAACCTTTTGAGGAGCATGTACTTGACAATAAATAATATGTTCTTTTAAGTTTAATTCACCCTGGAATCTGCAAAGACAATAATCGCAATAATACATTTTTCCATTATGTTTAGTTAGAGTGGATAGTAAGCGGCTCATATTTTTTATTAGGCAATAATGTGATCCATGATCATTACTTAAATACAATAAATTGATATGATTTTGTATTCTTTGTTTTGTGATTCTAAGAGGAAATATTTCTTTTCCTTCACATCCAAAAATATTTACTGATAAGAAATTTTCTTTTTCAAATTTATCAATTTGATGGATTTTTACTGGATAGGTTAACATACTAGTATTTAAAGCATTTTCGTGCTCTTTATAATGACTTACTCTTTGGGGATTATTATGCTTTGGGAATAGTGCAGCTAAGATTGACCAGAGGAAGCACTTTTGGTCATTATTTTCAATATTTATTACAGCCTTTTTCTTGTCTATAAAAGATGGTAAGGAAATATAACTAGAGGCTCTTAGAGGTTCGTAGTGACCCATTTTAACTTCAAAATCTATAATATTGTCTATAATCCATCCGCTTCCTTTACCTTCAAATGATTCAAATGCAGTTTTAATTTTTTCATAAGCTTCATTAATTTGATCATTTATTTCAATATCATTTAATGTTGTGATACAGTTTGACCTGAAGTAAGAAGAACAAATATCTTCTTCTGAATCTATCAATGCGCGTCTAAAACGAATATGTATAACACCATACCATTTTACACCTTTACTTTCACGAAAAAAATTTTCAATTATATTTTTCATCGTAATTTTACTATCAGAAAGAAATATGTTTAAATCTTTACTATTTAATTTATTAGGGTATATCTTCTGAGTTTTTACAACTTTTGTGACTGCACATGGATTCTGATTTCCTCTATTTTTATCACAACGTTTTTTTCTTCTGTTCTCAAGATCTGAAACGGCTTTTCTCTTATGAATAGATTTTTTAATCATTATTTTCTCTTGATTTCTACAAGCTTTTATATGATTATTAAATTTATCTGTGCGGTAGAAAATTTTGTTGCATATCACACAAGTTTTAATTTTGGATTTATTGTGAATTGTTTTAATATGTCTTGTTAAATTTGTTTTGAGACTGAATGTTTTATCGCAAATTTCACAAACAAATTTTTTAGTCGAAACCTAAAATGACAATTTAAAAAAATTGATTTTTATTTCAAGATTTTAAATCATTTATGAGTTAAAAGTTTTTAGTTAATTAAGTTAACTTACATTATTTCCCTTTCCATGCTGATTTTGATTTCTTACATCAAATAATTTTCCGTTTCTCACAACCATATGAGACGGACCCGGTATCGCATTCTCGTCGTTATCAAAAAAGCCTTCCGTCAAAAACTCTTCCACAACCGGTGCCAAATCTTGCATAGCATCAGTCACGTCGTTAGAATATGGCCAATGATTGCTATCAAACTATGTTTAGATTATATTATAAAGTATGAACATTACTTTTATTAAAAATACTAGTTTGTATTTAATCATAGATTTTTAAAATTAAAAAGAAATTTCATATATTAAATCTGAATAAACGTATTTCATACAGGGTTATGAGCGTATCTAAATATATCTAAAATGCTTTTATACTCTTAAAAATATTTTAATTCAAATTTAAATTGTTAACAAAAATATGTAAGTATATTTCAAAATAATTGAGAATTTTAATTTTCCTTTAAAATCGGATGAGGTTGTTCTTAATTGTTAAATCTAGCGTTGATTTTATGATTTCACCAACACATTATAGGGTACATTCACATGAAAAATTATAAACTCTCGAAAATATTTAACGTACACATTTACCGTTTTATCAAACTTTTACAGGTTTTATTTTTAAACATAATAATCTGTAAGAATAATTTATACATTTGATTTCAATAATTATCGATTTCATCACCAAATTATGTCACATTATTACACATCAAAATAAGAAACGCAAAACTTAAAAATAAAGCGCACAATATGTTCATCAATGACTTAAAGTATTTAATGCATTTGTAATAATTGTATAAATCTTACAAGAGAAATTCTAGCTAAGAACTTACCAATGGAGTACATGACGGACTTCTCGGGCTTCTATTATCCATTTCACTCCAATGGTTTTTTCGCACAAAATTTAGAATGAATTAATTTATAAATTAACTCACATCACACGACGCTACAAAGTAGCACAAATGTTAAATCGTTATAAAATAATTAAATCACGATCTTACTTCTCATACGCTGCTTTACTCAAGATATAACGTTCACAAACTTTGAACACGTTTTGTGTGTATTACACTTTTAAACTCGCACCGTTTTACCCTTCCTTATCATGTTTTGTGGGTATCAGTAGTCCGGTTTACCACCCTTTTTTCATATCCTCCTATTAGTCAAATAAGATAAGAGGTGATTTATTATGTTGTCAATAGAAACCGGACCCTACACACCACAGAATGGGGAAATAATTCAACATTGGGGGTTGAAGGGGGTAAGTACTACTAAGTTCATAAAAGAATACAAATTCATTTCGAAGGAATGTGTCACCTATCAATCAAAAAGGGGGTGACGAACACCACAAGAGAATTTTCACTGACGCCATGTTACTCTTCATGGCACCATCTGTGAATACATACAGAAATATTTTTTGAATTTAGAATTTTTAAATTGCGATAGTCGAGAGATGAACCCACAATTTTCAAAATGATTTCGAGCGGTATTTATTTGGGTACTGTAACAAATAGCCTAGGAACTCATACTGGCTCAAATAAATTATGAAGCGACTCCTTTCCATTAAATAAAACATATGTAGAAGTCTGTTTAAAAGCTGTAACAAAAACTTCACGTGATTTTTGACGTAGTGTGACGTTACGATACAGAATTTAATATATTCTTGCACTATAAAACATGCATTTAAACCTATGTACTTCAATACCCTTAAGCTTCGCGAATGAAAGAGAAAAATTTCAATCAATAATTGAAGGAATAAATAACTAAACTGAGATGCTATATTAAAAAATATTTTTTTTTTGCTTTGATACAAAAAGTTAATAAAACACAGACAAATATACTCTTTGTTTAAAATTTAATCCAAGGATTTTTTTGAGCATACATAACAGGTTTTACAAGTTTATGATAATTTTTATACAATTTTTTATTTACATCTAAATGTTCTGGAAAACTTGATTCTTTTAAAATGTTTAAAAATACACTTCTTCCCACCGGCGCCTTCTTCTTGTTTCTTAAAAAGTCGTTAATGAGAGTAACAATGTTACTCCCTGGAATGATACTATTGTTATATATGATTTTTCCTTCAGGAGTCCATTTTAAGGAATTTTGCTGTTTGAGAAATTGAAAAACTTCTTTTACAATTTTCTTATACCGCATCGGGGCGGCTATAATCGCCTTTTCTTCTAAATCATTCAATTCTTTCTTTACTGGAAATTTCAATTCTGTTACAGGTTTTTCTTCTACTGAGGACTCTTCTTGGATTACGTGATTACCTTCTGATGGTAAAGATTTTTCGACTGAAATATTTGTATATTTTTGTAAAATTTGTAAATATAATACAGCTTTCTCACTATCAGTTAAATTTTTTTGTTGAAGAATGGCTTTCATTTGTTTATCAAGATCTGATAGATAATCAAGAGCTTGATAACGATCTTCGGGCACTAACATAAATTTCTTACTGTGCTCCATGGATGAGACTACTAATAACCGAGATAGCTGCAGGTAATAATATTGAGAGAAATCCGTCACCACGTTGAACTAACAGCTGTCTTTTTTTATAAAGGGGAGTTTTTCTGTCTGAAAGTTTTCGTAAACTTTGCTTGTAAGAAGATAAGCGATTTTTTTTATTCTTTGTTAATGGTATGTTACCCTGTAACACGTTAATTGCGCACTCACACAATGTTTTAATAACACTATTTGAACACTTTTTTAAAATAGGCTTTGCGCTTTTACTTTTAGAAATTAATTTCAAGAGCTCTAGCGTTTGCTCTGCACATACTGACATCTTGAGAAATTATGAAGAGAATCAACGCAAACTTTCTATTTATAGATCTGTGAATGATAAAAAATATCATCGTGGTTGATAAATCCAGAATTTATCCCCTGGAAACATTCCTGTACGCATTCGCAGAGATTCGTCAGTGTCTGTTTTCAAATCAACAAGTAAATAGCTGAAAGGTTTTGATGTTGCATCCTCGTAGCTTTCCTGAAAAAATTTGGTTTTCGTTGGGTACAGCTGTTTTCCCAAGTGTGATACTTGGGACCGGTCTCTAGGGTTTTTAAATAATACCAGATAATGTGAATTTAAAGAAATTTCTCTCATTTCTCTTCCTTTATGAAAAATGTTTTGCACAAGAAAAACGACACTAACATTTCTGTGATGAGAGCCTTTTGTGAATAATTTTGTCAGTTTGGAATCATTTCCCAATTCACTCATGAGATCGTCGATGACAATCAAAGCATTGGAATACTGATTTAAATTAGGATTTATACCTTCATAAAACTCTATGCCAACCATTTCTTCGTAAAGTTTTTGATATGCTCCGTAACACCAAAGTAAAGTTTTTGGAAAAGGTTGAATCATTCTATGTTCGATTAATTTCTTTACAAAATGTGTTTTCCCACTACCCGTAGGTCCAGCTACTATCATAGTAAAAGGATGCTTCATCTTTAAAATCTCCATAATGAATGACAGAATTATCTTCTTGAGAGGCATTTTATTATCTGTAAAGCTATGGAGAAAAGTTATATTGATGCCAAATATAAATATTTATTTTAACGTTGAAATTTATTGTTTTACATATGTTTTTTATTTTCCTCCAGAAGTTATTTCAAACTAATAATAATTATTTTTTATGAGTAACAGAATTGGAGTTTTCTGTTTAATAATTATATTTGTAAAATTTAAAAGTTAAAAAAGAAAAAATTATAAAAAATATTTGGAAGTTATTTATTTATATTAAGGCGTGAATATATTAAAATAAATACATAACACATTTTTTATTTCAATAATTTTTATTTTACTTTTTAAAAATCATTTTTATAGCATACTTTTTCTTGACAAACTGAAACATTTGAAAATCATTGCTTTTATTTACAGATAATTTTTGCACAATGGAATGCATAGAAATTCCTTGACAGCGTTTGAATATAAAGTAAATACAATATGCTCCACATACATTAGAAGTAATACTTTGGAATGTAACAGAATTCCATGAAACATTTAAGTACTGAGATACATAATCTGTAAAATTTTTTCCATAAAAATAAGGTGAATGTCCATATGAATCAAAAAATTCCAAGTTCTTGTCTTCATCCACAAACAGAGCTATCCAATGAGATCCTGGTTGAGATGAGTCATCTTGATTTACGATAGCAGCTGATCTTTCAGAAAGGTGTGGAATGAAATCCGATGGAAATACTCCTTGAAATATCGGTGCTGTAATCTTATCACGGGATAGGGCGTTAAATATTTGATGATTATTCATTTTTAATTTCCAAAGTCAAACGAAATATTTCTGGATTTGTTAATTTCAATCAAATTTTCAAATTCAGCAAAAACAATAATACTTATAGTTTGTTGTAATGCCTTGCTAAATTTTACCTCCAAACGTAAATTACTATGTTTGATAAGATTCAGATGTTCTCCGTCACACAAATCGGGAGATAAATCAAATGCGTATAAAGTGTTACCCATCTTATATTCATCTCTTGATATAAATAAACCTCGGTCTTGTCCTAGTTTTTCTGTACCTAAGAAGAGACTTTGATAGGCTCGTATAAAGTTATTTTTTTCAAAATCTGGTTGTAGAGGATTATGAGGCATGGGCTGGCCATCTATGTATATTCCAAGGAAATTCAGGTTAAAATGTTGAAAATCGTATGGAGATTTCTTCAAAGACCCATGAAAGGCTTCATTATCAATGCATCCTATAATAATTCTTTTAGGCATCTGTCCTGTGAATACATTATCTTGAACAAAAGACATGTTTCCTTTTGGAACAGAGTATACTTTATTTAATACTCGATTGATGGGGTATTTTGCCATTTTTGATTGTAAAGCTTTAGCATGTCCTAATATGACGCCAGGACTTACACGAACTTTTCGTATAAATAGAGAAATATGTTCCAAAACTACTTTAAATCCTTCACTACCTATCAAATAAAATTCTGGGTTGCTTCGAATAAGTTTTACTTTTAAGTCCACTAAATTCAATAAAAGTCTTTCTTGATGAAATATATCACTGTGAATACCACCAATCATATCCACAGTAGCACTGTCTTTAAAAAAGCTGCTCTTTTGTTGAATCCATCATCCGAGTCCTTGTAAAACAATTCAGCAGTAAGCTGGGACGTTTTACTATCATATCCGTGATTTAGTAATGTTTCAATATAGGCTCGATAGGGGTATGTGTTATTAGAATCAGATACAATGCGATCATTTAATGTAACATCTACTTGTGAAAACAGAGAATGCAGAAACAAGTTCACAGGTCCTATGTCATCCTCTTTTCCAATGGGTAAGTTATTTTTTTTATTATTTTTGCTTTAACATAAAGTTGAGTTTGGCTGAGATCTAAATATTCTTCACCTGAGCCACTAACATAAAATTCGACGGGGCCTCCATCAAAAACATTAGACAATGGATGAAATTCCACCCATTGTCCACTTTGAATAACAGTTTGAGTACTGGGTAAATGAAAAAGTTCAAGCTCTGATTTCACACATTCTGGTGAGTCTTTTAAAAGAAAAGCCATTATGAGTCGAAAATATCACGTCCTGTCACTTTCTGAACTTTGGATGAAATGATTCGCTTTTGCTTCTTACGTTTTCTTTTATACTTTCCTCTGCCCACCATCGACTGTACTTTATCAAGAGCTTTTTGGGCTAAGTTCTTCCCACTCTCTTTGGCTCTTGCTTTTACAGCTTCTTTAAAATCTTGACCAGATAAAACATCAGATGCAACACGGGATCCAGTGAGAAGAGCTTCCTTACCAATCGTTTTGCCACTTTTTAATAGAAAAGGGAAAGCAGCTCTAAATAATCGGCGAAATATTCCCCCGAGACCATATCCTTTTTGGAAAGAAATACCTCGATAATGTGGTAAACCAGAACCTGACTGTCCAGCATAATGCTCTTCGAATTTTTTCGTGCAACAAACATATGGTACACTCATCTTGACGGATAATAATCAAATGATCCATAATATGTCGTTTAAAACTATTTATAGTATTTGCCTCATTCGAAAATGTAATATAATTATAATTTTTCCTCGTTCAAATGGTACAAAATCTCCTGAATTTAATCTAAGCTCAACGTTGATGGTTTGAAATGATTGACGAATCAGGGGTAAGTATTGAGGCCTGTCAAAATGACGACTTATTATTTCTCCGTCTTTTCCTTCTACCCTGACAATTCGCAGAAGTGGCGCTTGTACATCACCAACGATTTGTGGTGATACAATATCTGTATAAACATAAAAGAATGGAAATGCAGCGTGTGGATCTGCTACAAATTGACTGTGTGCAGTTCCCGTGATCGTTTCGTTTTCAAACCCTAAAAGTTGTTTCAGACCATCATTGAAAGTGATAGAGAATCCATTTTTTACAGTTATTTTTACTTTCTTTGTTGATTTATTAAAACCTAAATATATTTTGTCATGCAATAAAACATCATTCATTGCTTTTAAAATATCAGTAATGCTCTCATAACTTCCAGGTGGTATAGTTTTCTTTACATTTCGAGTAATATTTCCATCTGGTATACCAAATATAAATGAATTTCTGTTATCATTCACATTGAACCATGTATGAGGATAAATGATTTCCGATAAGCCTACTTCCCATTCTCCGTTTAGATTTATTGGAGTTGGCAACTGTGTTATAAAATTAGAAATTTTATTATTAGGAAAATATTTTAAAGAGCTATCAGAAGGTAGTGTCACATAAAATGACATGATTTAAAATGACTGCTTAAAATATTGTGCTTTCTATTTATACCATTCTGACATGTTTCACCCAAGAATTGAATTTTTCCGGATAACCTAAGAATTTTACAAAGTATTCGGTTGCACCATACCTTTTCCTTTTCTTTATCACTTTTTCTACTGGATAAAAACCCGAATCGGTGACTTTTTGGAGCTCCTGGGAATAAAATGTGCCTTCAATAATTTCACCTGATAAATCTTTTAATTTATAAACAAAAGGATTCCTTGGTATGATTTTATGAATTGTGAAAATTTCTTGTGTCCAATTTTGTTCGTATCCCTTTTCAAATCGCAATTTTTCTTTATTTATGCGAACTGTATCTCCAATTTTTATAACACTCCGTGTATTATATTTTTTCTGATTACCATACAATGTTTGCCATACTTGGGTTTCATTATCATGATTCACTGCAATAGGTTCCATTTTTATACTACGATGCCATGTATTATTATAACTTTGCATTAATTTATCTATTACGTCAATATATCTTTTTGTATTCATTTCTGTGAAATATTTCCACATTTTAGTTTTCAGTGTTCGATTAAACCGCTCTACTACGCTCGCTTTTGTTTGGTTATGAGTCGAAAAGAAATGTATGTTTCTGTCTTTTAAATATTTCTGAACCACTTTGTTTCTGAACTCGACCCCATCGTCAGATTGCAAAATTTTCGGAGTCTTTTCACTAAATATCACTTCCAAGGCTCGTTTCACACTTCGACCTGTTTTATCTTTTAAAGGAATGGCCCAAGCATATTTGGATAAAATATCTATGCAAGTGAGTAAATATTTATAACCATCGTTAAAATTTGCGAGAGATTGCAAATCAGCTAAATCGACTTGAAACTGTTCGTTTAAACCTCCAACAATAACTTTATTTCTTTGAAATTTATGCCTCAAAGGCTTATGTAGAGTATAAGAATCCTTTCTTTGTAACCATTCTTTGATACTTTTTGTTTTTATTCTTCCCTTTAAAGCTCTATGTAAACTATTAATGCCTCCAAAACTCCCTGGAACTTCAGGATCTTTATACAACCGAGCCAAAGTAGCGTCCATTGCATTTGTGTTAACAATCAAGAATGAATATTAATTGTTGAATGTACTTACATTTATACCCATATTTAAAACACTCTGTTTACATGAGATTATACATTTGTTATATGTTTACATTTAATATTTTTACATATAATTTAATACATTTTCATATTATCTAAAAGAAAAAATGATAAACACACACATTTAAATTCTAAGCAATGATATTTTATTTAGCATATTATCAAAATAAATTTGTATACAAAAAAATATTCAATTTTTTTACATATTTTTATCAAATTACATTATTCATTCATTATTTTCGAAGTATTCAAATGCATCTTCTGGACACAAAATATTTCTTACATTTCGAATAATGTTATCTAGACGTAAATTTCTCAGGAAATCAACTGTCACATACATAGAAGGTTTCAAGGCTAAAAATGGTTCATTTTCCCTGAGACTGTGATAAAACGAATCAGCAATTTCTAAAATTTCTAAAGAAAATGCATGCGAATTAAAAGTTTCTACACGGTTAGCCCATAGTTCTTCAGCCAAAAGACATGGTTCTTTTAAACCTTTCTCCTTAAAAATGTCACGCACGGCATTTTCAAGGGTTTCTAACAAATGTTGGGTTCCGAGGCTAACATCAAAGGAACTCGGCAAAGTTTCTTCAATAACGCTGTCAAAAACACAACGATAAGCATCTAAGAAATTCACTGTGCGGAACATGTGATCTAGAACAGCATTTGCAATACTGTTATAATTTCGCAGCATATTATTATATTGCTCTGCAGAAATTGTAAGGGATTTTGAGTTCCATCCTTGTTTCACACGAGTGAATGTAAACACTTTAAAGTCCTTACTTGTAATCTGAATTTCTGATTCAGGAAGGAAAACACTACTTCGTAGATGGTTCTCATTTTGAGGCACAGTTTCTCTATCCATAATTTGTTCAATCCACCACGGTCGAAGAGTAATTCCTTCTGAAGTTGGATAATATTTCATTCCATATTTCTGATACTTTCTAATGTGTACTGTGACAACTCCATGGAAAGTACTGGGAAACACAAAAACGGAGTCTCCTATAGGAAATACATCATCTGGAATCTCATTTTCATAAAATATTCCCGTGGTCTAGAAAAATAAACAAAAATTATAAACTACTCATCTGTATAAACCATATCTCAGAAACATTGAACACTGAGTAACTATAAAATAATTATCTTTCGTTTAAAATAAAAAATAAAACTTACTTTAGATTCTTCTCTCTTGACTTTTTTGCTGCTTTTATCTACATCTAAGTCAGAAGCATTGATAGAAATCTACAAAACAAAATGAAATTTTGAGTTTTAATTATATTTCATAGTAGGATTCACAAAAACATTTAAAATTTGAATATAAATACATGCAAATTAAAACTAACACTTACCGCTTCTGCTGATTCATTTAAAGCACGTTTGTTGTTTGGTGAAGACATGATGTTTGTAAAAATCAAAGGAGTGCAACTTGAAATCCCGTTGAATATATAGAGCCTTTCGAAAGCTTGTAGAACAGCCTAAATAAAACACTTAGACAGGAACTAGAATTATTTTTCAAATCAAGAGCAATGCAGCATTGTGATTGGTCCAGAAACTGTATTCATCCGCCAAGCGTAAGCATATTTCAGTACACAGGTTTTTTCTCCTTGTGTGAACATGGCTCATCACATTGAAACATGTTTAATCTCATATTATGACGTCAAACTACGTCAGTAAGCAGTTTTCTCTGGTTAGAAAACTGGTTTATATTAATTTTACTTAGGTCTAAAAGAAATGTCTGCATAAGATTTACTCGCTTTAACAAGAGTTCGTGGGGTATTCGTTAGCGTACGCAAATCAATACCCCACGAATTCTTTTGGAGATAGTGAGTTCGGAACCCAGCCTCGACAGTTTTAAATATAAATTTTTTAAAAGAGAAAATGAAGTTCCTTATTTGGTTTATAGATGGCGCCATGAACATAAAATTTAAGAAGCATCGAAATAAAATGTAATTTAAACTTTAAGTACAACTCAACTCAACGCAAATGAGTTATTACGAGGTAGGCAAGCTATTGACGCCGTTTACCCGCTCACAACAACAAAAATAATTTTTAAAAGCAGCAGAGACTCAACAACCCAACTCAACTTGAATAAGTTACCATGAGGTAGGTACGCTATTGACGCCGTTTACCCGCTGGCAACACTTAAAATTAATTTTTAAAAACAGTAGGATCCCAACAACTCAACTCTAAAAAATAACTACGTGCACTTACACAAGTTATTACGTGACGTCACAAAACCACGCCCCCTTTGATTGACAGATAACACCCTAAATGACCCTCGTACTCTTACTCGAATATCGAAAAATTGAGGGATCCGCACACTCTTCCGGAAGGGGCGTGGCTCAAGTGATCCCCTTATCAGTCAGATCCCGCAGATCCCTGATCCCCATGGGCCAGTA